>MCBS01025008.1:0-18888 GCA_003611235.1 Golovinomyces cichoracearum
AAATTGAGGCATTCTACATCGAATACGCATCTTCCGTAAACACCTGCATAGGCCGAAAGGCGCTCAAACAGGTTAATAGAAATAATAATAATAATAATCTACGAGGTTAAAAACCGGAGGAATAATTGTTACTAGCGGGATCTGGGAATGCAACAAAGATGTTTACTAAGTTCTTTAGATAGATTGAAATAATTAACTGATTTTACTTTCGGACTTGCTAAGGTGTTTATCATTGTTAATTGATCCCGCAACTACTAGGATGTATTTAAAGTATTTAAAAGCAACTAATGCAATTTCATCGCAGATATTTACAGGGTGAACATGGGCCTAGGGATTTTCTGATATCCCAGGTATCTCGCTGGATGTAGTCAGAGGAAGAGTTAATTCGACAAATTCGTCGTTACAGTGTCTTGTAGCTTCATCTGTAACACCATTCTCCGATCAGTAATTTCAAGTTGAAGTTTCTTTTTTCCTTGAACTACATTTTATCTCAACTTCTATGAAAGAAAGGAATCGGCTCAGTGAGTACAATCTCTGTAGTTCTGCAAGAACCGAAATACTCCAGGATAACTCATTAGCTACATACATAAAAAAACACGACATAAAAAAACACGACATAAGATACACTGACTAATGTGATGAGGGTTTTGTGTTTTAAGACTCTAATTGTGAAAAATTACTATGAAAATTTCGATTTGAATTCAAGATCTTCGGTAGCTTCTAAAACGCTCAGAGGGTTGAGAGAAAGATGTTGGAAGGATTATAGAAGGAAATGTGTTAAGGATGAAAATATGTCCTATAAAGATCCATGTACAACTCTCAATTTGAGGTTGGAAGTGTGCAGATTCATTGGGACGGAAAACGAGTCCCTCTCTCTTTCTCTTCAGATAAAAGGCAACATGAATCGTTTTATAATTATTAGGATGCTGTCGGAGATGAACATATATCGATCGAGGTTGATGAAAATATGTAAAGGGAAATTCTGGTTGCTTAGTATTAGAAAATCAAGTCATTAAATACACAAGCATCATTTCAAAGTAATCGGTGTTCTCTCACTAAATATAACCCTAAAAATAAAATACTGCCCGTTAACTCGGGCATATGAGACAATTTTCTAGGTTTCTATCTTCCATCAAAAAACCAAAAAAGGAAAGTTTCAGTATGAAACAATTATATAGGTGTTAACCATCAGGAATCAGCTCGTATTTGGGCGATTCTAATATGTGATGATAGTCATTAAAAGTTTACCTCGTGAAAATTTACCCTCTTCTAACTGTCATCTGATTCCTCTCTGTCTCTACCTTTGCTAAGGGAATGGTTTCTCCTTTTCCCTTTTATAAATTCGTCACTTTCATTTCCATCGTCTGCTGCTTCTGAAAATGAAAATCTATGGGTACTCATGTAGCCTATTTTTTTCACGATTGCATTCAACGTAGCTAAGAGCATCTTATTATCACGCTCCATCTTATTTAGACGCGAGTTGACATCCTGATCCATTGTGAAAGCACGCTCTCTCTCTAAATTGAAAATTTCTAATCTACGTGGAGCTCGAGTGTGTTTTATAAATGACTCGACACTACAGTTGTTAGGTGTAACGCGTGTTTTCCCGAGTCTATATTCCGATGAATATTCCTGATCATCGCTTTCGCTGTCCGTGGAGTTTAGTGCAGTAGCCATGGCGATACGGGGTACCATTGTCAAATTTCTACTGTCTCTCCGCTTTATAGAAACAATAGCTGGTTCATTAAATTGCTCAAAGTCTGGAGGAACAGTTGCTACCGTCATTATATTGCTGAGACTGATCGGTTGGGATTTTGGGTTGGGTGTTGAGGGTTGTGAAATTATAGAAGATACGGGAGAGTCATACATTGATCTCAGGCCTGAAGACCTGCTCGGATTTTGAAGAATACTGGTTTCTCGAACGTTCCTAGTGATTGGTCGGCCTATTCTTTTTTGAGTTACCCATGCAGCTTCATAGCATTCTCCGGAACATTCAAGGTTAGATTGTGATTGCTCAGTGTGAAGAAATGTATTTGTGGGCGAAGTCGGCCGAGATATGAGCAAGCTGTGGGTTTTAGCTGTTGGAGCGATTAAGGAGTATTGGCTAGGTGAAGAGCAACGCACAATACAAGCTCTTTCAATTCCAGCTCCTGAAAAGCTACGAGCGAGTTTTGCGGTGCCTGTCCCAAAGACAAGAGGCGAAATAGATGAAGATTCTATTTGTCTTGGGGGTGGAGTAGTCGCTCTAACCTCATGTGTAGAGTTTTCATCTTTTTTTAGTCTGTCGTTCACTTTCGCACTCCCAGAATTGTAGTATTTGCTAGACTTGCGCGGGGGGAATGGATCAGGAGTTGTGCAGCGGCTTATTGAGTTTTCTGATTGAAAAACCTTGGAGGATGAAGAGTTCGAAGAATGACTTATAGATGAGCCGGAGCGCAGATATACTGATTGAGTATCATTTTCTCTTTCCCATTTGCCATCTGACGATGATATTCGGTGGTCTTTATGAGATGAAATAGAAGTTATTGACGTCTCACCTCCTCGAGAACGACCTTGTAGCGGATGTGAATGAGCTTCGATATTGGGAGTCAAATTTGATTTTGTGTAATATAGATCCTGGTTTTCATTTTGAACTTGTGACTTTATTGAGGTTTTGCTTTGAGTAGAGTCTCTCAACGTTTTGTTCGAAAGACGACATGATTCGGTTTGTTCAGAGACAGGCTTGAGAACGGTAACAGTTCCAAGTTCTGAAACTTGTCTACGTGGTGAGCGACGTTCAAATGATCTGAAAGACGCCCGGCGCTTTTTTTCCGCAGGGAGTGAATCTGAAGTATTTTGCCTTGGAAGGGGAGATTTTTGACTTGACCTGGAAATTTCTGAAGGTTGTAAATTCTCAGAATTAATAGATTTTTTTCTCCTATACCGATCAAAGATTCTCATAGCCGAGCTCCGCATGTTACGTTTTTCACCATCCACGGAATGCTCGGCATTCAGATTAATTGATAAATTATGCCTCATCAAATTATTGTCTAATTCATTGATATTTCCTTCCTTAGGTTCATGACTTGAGATATCTACTCTAGATTCAGATCTCATTGAAAATTGAAGCCTGGCTATAGGATCCATGAAGTTTGGTTCGGTATTGCGTCGGTCAGATCTTGAATTAAGAAGCATTTTGTCGGCGGAGAATAATAGTTAACTTTTTCAAGAGACAACTATATTACTCGATTAACATTTGTTTTCCTCAGCCTGTCAACTGAAAATAAAAAAATGATGTTTACTACCGTAAATTTAGGGGTCCCCAGATGGCAGACTAGAGCTATAGCGTGAACCGTATTTAGATAAACTGTGGTAAGTCAACGGCAGTTCAAGATCTGTATCTTTAGGAGTATGACGAATACATACAGTGGATAGTCGCTTGATTTGGCTTGGTCTGCTACTAGGTTGAATATTTGAAGTGGAGATAGATTGTTAGTGATCTATCCCCGTCTCTAAATGAGAGAATAGACGGAAATATACACAGCACCAAGTGAACGTAAGACAAAGAGGGTGATGAGTGTTTTTTGAGGAATTTTAGAGAAAAGACAACTGTGACAAAACCCAAAAGGGAATGACAATCTCGCAAACTGTGATGACGGCAAATCAAATAGTCCCGGGAATGTTAGTTTTGGTTCATCAGTCAATTAAGGCGATCTTCCGTTAATCTGGGGCAAATGGGTAGTTATCTGAAAGAAGCAATTTAGAATGTTTATCATTATTTTTGCATGGCTGGCATGCACGGCGTCAAATGACATAAATATCTCCACTAGTTTATTTTTTTATTTCCCGGATAGGAAAATTTGCTCTCGCTTAGCTTGTTGGAGAGACAGCTGGCGACCACGGTCAGGGACTCAGGTAACCCCTGTACGCGGAGCGGGGAAAGGAAGAAGGGAGACAAACGGATGGCATGTTGCGCTAGTGGGGATTTGGTTAAGGTAAGGTTGTGAGTAGTATCTCGACACATGCAAGCTAACCGATCCGCGGCGCACTGTTAGGCATCATAAGGACAGGCTAATTTCTTTAATAAAACCCCATTAGGACTAGTTGGATTTATGTAACGATGAAAATAACGCCAAACTGAGGGGGTTGAAACAAGAGCAAAACAAGAGAAAAAGGACCTGGATGAATTATGTGTGTAAGAAGAAACATGTGTAGAATATTAATTCTAGAAATTTTAATCATAGTTGACGAGTGTGGAAAAGATATATACGGCAGTGAGAGGAGGTAACTTCGGATGGACCGACGACGGCGTTTTTGTAGCAGAGCATGGATGAAATCATGGGCCGCGACATAGACCGATGGCATGCTGCATGTTATATCTCAAGGGGATTATATCCTGAAATTTAGATTTGAAGCGTCGGCTTGAACTTTGAAGCGGTGTGAAAATACATTAGTTCGTGTGGAGTTTGAGACCAAATACCCTGGATATGTATGCAGATTTCACTCCCTTTTACCCTCTTTCGTCATGAAATAAAATAAAGTACCGTGGCTCTGTATAGGATGACATGACTTGAATTTTTTTCAAGGCCATGATTACTTTACGGATCGTACTTCTAGCTGTTGCTGGTAGTCGGTATCAAAATTACCTACGACACTGTAGAGCTATTTTTAGGGTAGCTTAAACCTTTCCTTTCTCATCGATAGATGGGACTCTAAAAATCTAAGTTAAGAGTTGCAGCAGATGCATCTCTAAAATTGTACCTGTCACCAAAATATATCCATTATCTGAATACAAGATTTCTTAAAAACTTCATCAATACGTCCCATCAGTTATGCACAGTAGTGGATATTAGCGTTGATTGATTATCCGTTTGCCTTCCGGAAAAGATGCGATAAATACATATACCGATTTAAAAATGAATGGATAGGTTACCGCTATCTTCATATGCACATGTGCTTGAAAAGAATACTCATTTTGTGCGCATATAGAATTCCTCTTTAAAATCGGTAATGATTCAACCTGTCCTATAAATATGAATAATTGTCATTGGTCTAAATTATGATTTATTATATTTCACAGATCTCTCACCCATTATATTGAAGTTCGCATTCAACGCAGGTAATTTTCTGAAGTTGACATTTCTCAAAAATAACCAGGTAAAAATCCACGACGTCAAAAATTCATGTTCTGGGAAAACTAGTACATATGCTCATCTGAGAGTAGCTTACTATTATTTCTCTAATTATTGTAGTGTTGTATCTTAATTTATTGCAATAACATGTGCAACTTTAATTATTACATACATGACAGTCAATTCTTCTTTTATTGATGTCCTTTAATTTTCTACAGTCGAGAATAAAGGCTTTGATATCCATCAAATAATATTCTGTTAATCCATCTTTCTTCTTGGGGGAGGAGGTTTTCTTTTAATGAATGGATCTGCTGGTGGTTTTCGTCGTGGTGGACCCACCCCAGGAGGCCGTACAGGTCGGACCGATCTAGGTGGGACTACAGACTTGGATGCCTCATGTGCAGCCAGTGCTGCTTCTAATTCTGAAGTTTTGTTACAAATAGCGGTCTGAAAATTCAAGTTAGTCTGATTAGATCTAGATAAGATGCAAGCTTTTTAGTAAAATCCTCACCTTCTTCGAAGATGATATGTCCAAAGAATCACGATTTCGCTTTCCAAGCTTCACTTCATGAGAGTTATTGGTCAAAATTTTCGATTTCTCATGTTCTAAAATTTCATCTTTAATGGAATTATTTCGCATGTCCACTATATCAAATTCCTGCTCGAATTTCTGGTGTGAGCTGAGCGAATCATCGCTTTTACAGTCTACAGAACTCTTTATAGGGCTTCGAATCGCTAATTTATCAGTAATTTCGATATCTCCTTTTTTGATTACAGGCTGATCATGCGTAAAATCTTCTATTTCAGTCTTTATCAAAGTATTATGTTGTGATTTAACGGTAGATGTTTCATTGATCTGAAATTCACGCAGGTATTTTCGGTCATGAGTGGTACGTTTCCGTAACAAATTGGTGATATCACCTCCAGAATATCGATCACGTTCTTTCGCATCTTGTATAAGCTTATTCCAGTACTCGCCTTGTTGTAATGCAGAGGAGTCACCAAGAACCCAAAGTGAAGATTTAGCTCGAGTGAGGCCTACGTTCATACGTCTAATATCACCTAGAAAACCGATACCGCCAGAAGACTTTGCTCGAACACAAGAGAAGATAATTATCTCACGTTCTCGTCCTTGAAATGCATCCGTTGTGTTAAACTCAATTTCTTCGTGAATGTTTTCTCCAAAGCGACGTTCGAACCTTAACCTCATTTCAATCAACTGTGCCTTGTACGTTGTTATAATCCCAATCTTGCCCCTGAAGTCATAATCACAGAAGTCAGCTTTGAGTCTTTCGTATAGAGCAATTGCTGCGTTCAGCTCCGGAATATTAATTAATGAGTGACCGCGTGCTTCTTTTGATTGTGTACCTTTGACATCGAAGAATCTATAGGGTCCAAGTATGGTACTCATGTGCCAGGGTTTATCACGTAAAAGGGCCATATTTTCGCCATCGACCAATCTACCAGAATAAAACTCTCGACTTGGAAAGACACTTATCTCCGGATGCATCCGATACTGAATATCTAATAGATGGACATCTTTAGGATAATTTCGCTGCATTCGAATAAATAAGCTTTGCTCATACCCATAGCTAGCTGCTGACCTAGATAGAACAGTAGGTGGTAACTGCTCGGGATCTCCAACGAGAATACATTTCGAACAGCCATATTTGAGAGGAATTAAAGCACTTAGTTCAATACACTGAGCAGCTTCATCAATGATAACTGTTTCGAATTCAACATTAAGATTTCGAAACATATCATGCCCACTACCACTGAGTGTGGAGCAGAGTATATGGGCACTATCAATGATTTCTTGTTGGAATTGACGACGATTTATTTCATTTTGTCGGCTAACCGTATTTCCACTAGCTTTTTCTTCATCAATTTTAGCACCAATAGAAGCCTGACTGCGTTTTAATTGATCAAACTCGCGTCTAAGATTGAGCTCCTGTGCAGTTTCGCCATTTTTGCGAGCCTCATCCATTAGAGGTCGAATAACATTGAGACGTTCCTTTACTTTTGCAGCTTCTTGATGTAGCTTATCTCGGTCGTTGATAAGTTTGTTCTGTTCACCAGATTGCCCTTCAAGCTTTTTTTTCACTAGTTCTTCAAGCATTACACTTTTGACGCTGGCATTAACTGCATCACTACGTCCAATACGAATTACATTTATCTTCTGGCTCGAGCCATTCCACGTTTTCACACCATCCATCAGTCGAATTACTAATTCATCAACTGCGGCATTACTGGGAGCACAAATGAGAAGTTTTTTTTTTACTGGGGCGTTTTTTTGAGCAGGGTTATTTTTCACTAAATTCTTTACTTCTGCTACTTGTTGCTGTTGCAGAGTCTGTGTTAACAAAGCACCAACCATTGCTATAATAGTCTTGGTTTTTCCTGATCCTGGTGGCCTATAATCAAATATTAGAGAATAAATCAGAATTTATTTTCTTGCTTACCCTTGAACTAGCGTGAATCCGTCATTCTCGTAAGCCGATAGTATTGCCTTAGCCTGACCAACATTGAGCTGATATCTTTCAACTGTTGATGTGATTCTACTCTGTGAGTATTTTTGATGTGGTGATGGTTTTGCTTCAAGAACTTCGTTACATAAATCATAGTATTCTAAACTACTTAGAGCTGCGTACTCTCGCTGGGTTGTTGTCATGTCTGTTATTTTGACTACATATAGTTTTCCATTTGGAACAAGACATTGGAGTAATTCTTGTCGTATGTCCCTGCTGATACGATATGTAGTTTCGAGGACGTCTTTCTTTCGCGTTGTACGATCTACTCTGGCAAGACAGTGGGGCTCTTCTTGGTTATTCATTGGGTCTGGACTTCTGGACAATAATACGATGTCTCGTTCTGATATTTTGGCATCTTTGTCAGAGGCGATAGGTATACTAGTGCTGACCTCGATGAATTTGTCAACAGAGAGTCGATTCAAAACTTTTATTTCTACTGGCCTGAAATTATTTTCTTCCTTGGCTGAAACGAATGATCGCCAAACCTCAGAGATAAGTAATGGTCCGAACGTAGATTTATATAAATTAAGATCCAGGTACCTATTTTCAATCTTACGACAGATATTATTACTAGGTGGCTCATCACCATGATGAAAAAGATCCCAATTAAGTATTTCTTGATAAAGTTTATCCATATTCGGCTCAACACGAGCCCGGAGATCTTTGGCAGATCTCTGTATTTTGGTTTTCTTAACAGGGCCTTGAGGTTGTAGTAGGTTTAATCGACGGCTGGCCTCATATTCAGATACTTTTTGATTTCTTGTCTTCTGGATATTGACTAAAGCATTAGCTTCGTCGTCGTTATCATCATCTGATTCAGAATCAGAAGATCCACACAAAAGCTCGCTACTTTTCGGTGCGTGATCCTTTCCAGTGATACCGCTGATATCTTTGATGCCAGAACCTTCACCTCTAACACTATTAGGAGCACGGAAAGCCTTTGCACGAGCAACTGCTTCTGCCCTATTACGTCTTGATTCTTCTTCAGCTTGTCGACGACGTTCTTTAAATTTCGCCACGCTCTGCTCATTTGCTGAATCATGAGCCACCGTTACTGAACGTGCTCTTATCTCGGATAGCGAGGTTCGATTTTTCGTAAAATTAGCATTCTGAAGGTTTTCGCGGACTTTGACAGGTAGTTTCGGTTCGTATTGTTTACCATCGGCAGATTTTGACCATGAATCAATTGTTGCTTGTTTTTTGATTGAAACTTTTGGCTCTTCGATTATTTCTATGCCTTGGTGATCGTCTAAAGCTCTTCTTAATTCTGCTTTTTGTTGATTGCTTAAGTTTGTTTTCCTGTAACCGGCTTGAGTTTCCCCTTTGCATGCATCCTTGATGAAAGTCGAAGCGAATTCATGTACCTCGAGATCAAAGTCTCCGAGACAGCGCAGTAGTTTAACAAGAAGATTAATCGCAACACTAATAAGATAGTAATCTCTAAGTCGCAACATACCTACAAAACCATTGATATTTTGACAGATTATATTTAGAATTCGGATAAGTGATTCTTTTTGAGTAGTTTCCACATTACTAGATATTTCGTTCGGTGAGGAAATATGCCCTTTTAGTGCCGACGCAAAAATATTATAACTATTAAATAGAGCCTCAGCATACTCCATACAGTCTCGAAGAAAGTCTGTCATTTCAGAGGTAGGCTTAACGACTCGTTCGCCCCATTCTTCAGTGCAAGAAAAAATTACGTCCAGTGCTCTCCACTGGCCAGTCCACCAGCCCATGATGGAATTTCGTTCTACGCTAGAAAATTCGCTACGTGCACGGAGTAGCCCCGTACTCCCACAAAGACTAGTTAGGAGCTCACGGCCAATCTTGATAATGTGTGGAGTAGAGCCGAATGTTTTAGTGCATGATACTTTGATAACAGCAGTATTTAGAGACCCGAGTAAAGGACAAAAATCGGTGTCCAACAAACTTCTTAGTGCATCTACTCTGCCATCCTCTCGAGTCATTGCTTTTATGAGTTCTACAGCAGCTTCATGAACCCCTTGGTCCATTGAAATCAAGGCTGCAAAGAGCGGTCGAGCAGTCGTTGGTTCTTTAGGTAGTTGAATTAGATCTTCAGCAGAAAAATCACTCAAACGCTCAAATATTCGAGCTACGTTGTCCATGAGCTCATGAAAATCCTTGTTAAATTGTACATGGTTTGTGGGAAGACGTTCAGGGAACTTTTTGTTCTCTGGTCGTAATTCATCGATGCCTGTGAGTAAATTTGTTGAAGGGAGAATATGTTTGGCTAAATCTATACTTCCAGGCCGAAAAATGTCTAAAACTGCCTGCCAGATCCCCTGAGAATGGATCCTAGACCCACGTTGAACCTCGCTATCCGCCACGAGAGCTGCCCATTCAGAACTAACAGCCTTACAGTCTAGGGTGAGAATACTTTGAATCACTGCTCTACCCATTGCTTTTAAGTTGATGCTTCGTTCATCACTGTCAGGCAAGTCTGCACATCTACTGACTGTGAGCTTATACTTATCAACAAGTCCCATAATGTCACCGATGACAATCAAAGATGTCGAGGCATTAATCCTGTATGCTGGACTGATGAAAGTTTGTAACGTGGAGTACAAAGCTTTTAAACCAGCGTAAAGACAAGCCATTCGGGATCGTGATAAGTATTTGCTATCTTGCAGTCTATCGAAAAGATAAAGACATAAAGCGCGGCAAGCGTCATATTGATGGATGGGTGAGAGCGAGTTTAAGTAAATAGGTATCCATGACGTGACTACACTGTCATTGCCATCTTCGAAAGTTTTTGGATCATTTAATAGGATTGCGAGCCCAGGACTATTCAACACTAGCTCAACCACGGTGAATGGAGATATCGTTCCCATCGCCGACCAGAAGGCTTTAGGTGCTACTTCAATCATAACATAAATAGATTCAATAACCGGTTTGACGACATCACCAGAGTTACAATGCAAATGCTGGAGGGCAAGGTGGTATACATTTGGCTGTATTTCCATACCACTTAGGGAGTGGGTCATTAAGAACTCATCCATTTTTTTTAGCATCAGAAGAAATCCTACCCAAAAGTTTTCAATGTCTATGAGATTAGCATTTGGAAGAGCTACTAAGAGCATTTTTTCCATTAGGACATCGTGAACAACCCATTCAAATTCTTTTGCCGTCAAATATCTTGACATCTTACGCCAGGAAGTTCGACTAAATCGTTGTCGAATTTCATCCCTACTAAATAGAAAACGAGCCATTGCAGGCAAGGTATCAGAGATCCTGAGTACTTTCCTACTCTGAATACATGAGAAAACAAAATCAAAGTGTGTTGCCAAGAGAGTATCGTCTTTATGGAAGTCGATACAGCATATTGCTTCGTACAGTGCAATTAATGCAGTGGTGTCATTTAGTGCCAAGTAACTCTGAGTACGCTTTGAAGCTTCTACTTCAGCGAGAAGACGGTGCGCTATTTCAAGTCCTGTATCAAGTCGCTGGAAATCAAAGTTATTGAGTCGCCGGGTGAGTCCGGCCACAATCTCATCATCAAATTGTCTAAATTGATGTAAGATTTATGTATAAAATTCTGGCCATGCATTTAGTGGAACTCACTCAGACATCTCTTTCAAGAATGCTCTCCGGCCCAGGTGCCAATTGTAAACACACTTATCACAGGAACTGAGAAGTTGATTCAGTCGTCCTGTATATTCCTTGAGCATTCGTCCTGCCTGCTCAGGTGCCATTCCCAAGACCAGAGAACACTTGTATGCAACCTGATATCGTTTCTCGAAAGCATCGAGTCTTTCTTTTTTGTCATCTATACTGACATCTTCTTCCGTCTCTTCCAGGTTTGTGTAATCGATAAAATCGTCATCATTCTGCTTAGGACAGAACCAATGCACCTGGGATGGAAAACTTTTGAGAGCACTGGATACCATCATGTCAGCCCCATTCTAAATGATACCGATTATCAACCTACACATCAAGCCCATGGAGCTCGTTCATTATTTCCACCTCCTCTTTCATTTTGAATTTTTTGTGCTACAGGAACGTCATTTATGATTTAAGTCATCTACATGGGTTACTATTTTTTGACATTCGATGAAAATAATAAAAGGTAACTCAAAAGATATATGTTAAATACCAGTGTATATGTTTGATGTGAAGATGGTTATGTGCTCAGAAGTTTTTATGGATCAGTTAGATCAAGCGTGAACGGGAGATCTTGGCTGTTATTTTGAATGATTTAGATCTTATTAGTCTCAGTGTAATTGAAGAGAAAAGAGATTGAATTCATTCATGACCAACTTTGGAAAATATTCTGAATGAAGACGAGACATATAGCTACCACTGGCAACCAACTGAATTGTCATTTTTGTTTTCTTTTTCACAGCCTTGGAGATGAGGCTGTTATATCAAGTGAGACAATTGCGTATAATGTCTATAAATACAATTTCTCAAGGATTGAGTTTTTATCGATGTCTTTTCATATTTTAATGTCTCGAGCCTGGGGTAGATTTTATACAACTTGCGATAAGATTACAGAACTTAAACATATTGACATTGAATAGAGCATTCAGACGTAGGATGGCATTTGCTGATACCACTACCTGGGTAAGTGGGGACTTGCTTCCCAACCTCAATTGAGTGCTCGTTCTTTGATAATATAGAAGAGTATGTTGGATTCGAACAAGCTGACATTCCGTCTCAAGTGGGGCAGGTACTCGACATACCCAGACTCTCCTTGGAAGACCAGTCCGTATAGTTTACCACAAAGCCATCCGCTTCATGGCTCAGTTAAAAATACGTAAGCGAGCACACCGGAGCGTAGTTGGAGAGATCAACCTTACCCCTTAGGGAATGTATTTGACATTAAGCCCGGAATAAGAAATATAATCTTCCTCGTCTACGGCTACTCCTCCAATACCACACAACAAAACCTCGAATGAAAAATCAACTATACCATTGGTACAACTCGCAGACGGACTGAGCTTCTAATGCGTTTCTGTACAAAATAAATCCACAAAAACTACTGTAATCTTTTCTTTCCTTTCGATCTTTTTCTTGAGACGCCCAGCTCGCGGCCCATCTCATATACTTAAACTACACCGCACCTTCCAATACATAACTCTATTAATGCACATCATATATCAAATTCAGAAAAAGTGGCGTTATAATCTCACTATACCAATCTTCAAACCGGTATGGCATGGAGGACTGGGCAGTAGCTCGGCCTCGACTTCGACTCCCCCTCAGCCGCGACATCATTAACCTAACTTTCAATAATACTCGATGGTGACATACGCTCGATATCTCATCTCGACGACAAACTGAGCATTCGACGAAAGCTGGGGCACCGATGCCTCGGTTTTGAGCTCTCGACTCGGCTTTTCGGCCTCCAACAAGAGAGGCTTGTGTCATACTTAGGGGGAGGAAAGTGGGGGAAATGCAATACTTTCTATAGGTGAGAAAATGACAAGCAGAAATAGAGCATTGAATTATGGAGGAAACAAAAGAAGGAAAGCTTAGAGGACCCTCGGGTTCTCAACGAGGAGGGCGACCCGTGAGAGGGATGAGGAGATGGGGGGAAAGGAAATGGAAGGAATTTGTAAGAAGGGTAAAGAAATTTTTCGTGTGGTTATTGTACACTGCCCATTACTGTATGCATAGGAGTGAAATTTTAAAGAAGCCATAGCACTGTGCATGTAGGGCGACGAAGTATGAGAAGTGCTTTGTACATTCCTTGAAACTTTTCCTTTTTCTTTTTCTTTTGAAAAAATGTATCTACTCTAAGAAGTGTTTGGTTGGAACGAGTTAAGCTCTGCGTCTTTGGCGTAACCCTAGCGGGCTCCACCGGTCCTGTGCCAAAATAGACCTGGGGCTTCGGCCTAGGAATTCAAAATAAATAAATAAAGAACAAAATGATGCGAACGAGTTAGATCTTCTGAGGACTGGGATCCATAACAGCACATATTTATTTATTTGGTTAATTATTATTTTATTTTTTAATACACTTCATGAAACCAAATTAATGAATATGCTTTTTTTTAACTGTGAAAAGTAGGGGTTTGAAAATTAAATGACAAAGAAATAGGATGAAAAAACTTGTAAGAGAGGGAGAAAAAAATGTGAGGTAAGTTTTTGCTTGCTTGCTCGCGGACATTCAGGTTCACCTCTGCACTTTGCTCTTTTTACCCATTTTAATGCTCAATTCCGACAACTCACTTGATATCGCTAGAGGAAAACACGCCAGAAATAATTTGAGATTTTATACATGTCAACGACTTTCCCATGCCATAACGGTTCAACAAATACATTTAGACTCATTAGAACGAGAATATAAGACTTTTTGTGAAGAGATTTACTCTTAAAGTCAATATTGTCGGTAATTTTCGGCCGTTTTTCTTAGACTCTCTCATAATCAGTCACTAGCTTCACCGTGCATCGAGTCCTTCTCAGATCGAATAAGTTCATCATCCATCTCTTTAGTGGTTTCTATGATACGATCATCCCCTTCACTATCACTCTTATCGACAATCTCGTTACTCTTAAATTTACCTGACTTATCGGCCATTTTTTTGTTTGTAAGACGACGCTTTCTTTTTGGTTTTTCTTCATCGCTCTCACCACCACTGGTAATTACTTTCCCTATTCGTCTACTGCGCTTTGGTTTTTCCACGTTACTATCTTCTTCATCTGAAATTGCATTTTCTGCTCTTTTTCTTCTCTTGCCACCTATCACTCCGGTACGAGGCTTTTTCTTCTTTCGTCTGATCCTTTCACCTGTCTCGGTATCAGTAGTGAGCTCTGCAGCCTCACGGTTCCTCTCCTCTTCCGCTCGGGCTTCTGCAAGTTGCCGATCACGTTCCGCAATCTCGTTTCGTTCTCTTGAAATCTTGAGTTTTCTTTCTCGCTCAGCTTCTTCTATCGCCATCTTCTGTGCTTCACGCCTTCGAAGCTCAGCTTCTCGCGCTTGTCTAGCTGCCTGAAGTTTCTCAGCATTCTTTTCTTCATACTCTCTTTGGTTTTGAATTGCACGATTTAGTTGATTACGAATAGTATTTCGGCCCATATTAGCTCGTTGCTCAATATCATGTTTAGGATACGGCGTTTGAGGATGATTCGCAATGCTATCAAGGCTCTTGATTGCTTCCTCAACGCCTGCCGCTGCTTCTTCAACTTCAATTAGTGTTCTTTGAGTTTCCTTCAGTCCATAGACAGAAGTTCCAATAGCCATCTGAATAAATGCCACATTGAATTTAAAATGGATTTGATCAGGAGCAACATCGAGAGACTATATTCTATCAGTAAAAGACCAACAGAAAAACCCCAGTAATATACCTTCTGGGAATAGCTAAGTGCATTCTTTAAGGCACTTAACGACATTTTTTCTGCTCTGGCTTTTGCTAACCATGTGCGTCCTAAACAGGCGAGTATCTGAGGGTCGCGAGACCGATCTTTTGACATAGCAATTTCATAGTGCTCTATAGACTTATTCCACTGCTTTAATTCTGCAAATATATGTCCCAGATTATTATATACGTTAAAATCCTTTACAGTATCGCGGACTTTAATAAATATTCCAAGAGCAGTCTTAAAATCTTTTTTATCTTCAACAAGAGCAATAGCAATTCCTTGCGCAGCATATGCATTTTTAGGGTCTAGTTGTAACGCTTTATCAAAGAATTCGACTGCCTTAGCATACATGTTGCTACGCTTTTGTTTGTCTTGATCTGTCTCACGACGCATCTCGCGAGCTGAGGCAAGGTAAATATTCCCCATCCCAATTAGAGCATATCTATCATGTTTTTCATAGTTCTGCAATGTATGTTTGTAGTGTCTTAGCTCAGAGTCTTCTGCAATGTTCGCAATCCGTTTTCTGGTATGGACCTTGCCTAAGTACCACCCATAAAGTGCTCGAACTTCAAGGTCTGCCGAAGAGTTTTGGTAGAGAGCTACCACTGCCTTAGGTCCGTCTGATGTTGGGTTTTGACGAAGTGCAATATATGCCATGCGTGTTCTTGCATCAGTATAGTCACTATGCCGATTAAGTAATCCTTGGTATACATTGTTAGCTTCATCAAATTGATTCATAGCTTCGAGAGTTCTCCCAAGATTGTAGCTGATTGTTGTCACAAGCGCATCAGTATCAATTTCATCATGCTTCTCTCCAGCTTTGACGCAGGCATTTAGTGCAGATTGTAACATTTCACGGGCTTGATCATACTTTTCGGCTTGATAGTAGAAGCAACCTATATTGTTCAATAGTTGTGGAGGAAGACTTTCCCGGAGGAATGCTCTCAATGAAGGGTCATCTCCCTGGAGCTTAGGATTTTCCTCTAAAATTTGGTCATATTCCATTTGTTCAACCTGTTGTAGACACTGAAGACTTTTTTCAGGTTGTTCTACTTCATATAGACGAGCGAGATTGAGAAGAACTGAAGTATCAGGCGTTAAATTCCTGCTGGGATCTTTCCAACTTGTTCGAACACTCTCTAAATATCCAATAGCTTTTCTAAACTCAAGTGATTTATCTTCTTTGGAATTATTCTGCTGAGAAATAAAAACCTCTTCAGCGTATAGTGTACCCAGCAGAGTCATAGCCTCAATATTTTTTGATTGCTGGATGATCTTTTCAAGTTTCAGCTTGGCTTCACCAAACTCCTTCTTTGATACCGATAGCTGGGCAGAACCAAACTTTGCTGGGAGAAACCCCCGATCTGCTCCACCCCTGGCTTCATCGGCGCGACGGTAATAGTCAGAAGCCTTTTCAAGGTTCTCACTGTAATGTTCTTTCCTAGCTAAGAGATACCAGCCATCACTAGCGATAGCATTCACGTCTGTATATTGGATGGCTTTGTGTGCTAGCGTATCCACATTCAGTAGGGACTTCCGTGATAGGAAATAACCAGCAAAAGTAGCACAAGTTAATGGAAGATCTTTATCTGCCTTAAAGGCTTTCTGAGTGTATTCGGTCATGGCTTTTTTATAAAGCCGAACGAACTCTGAACCATTCGTAGGAACGTGCGCACTGGCATCTAGGTAAAATAAGGCCAGTAAAATGCTTGCAATCTTTGAATCAGGATTAATCTCTGAGGCACGTTCCCAAGCGATCTTGGCATCTTCTTTGAATCCTAGCTGCCAGAAGCAACACCCAATTCCTATACGCGGGTCCGGATCAACTAAATCTGGCATTTTACGTAGTACATCTTGATAGCCCTCTAATGCTTCTGTATATTTTCCGAGAGAGTATAAGGCTCTTGATTTTCCGAGAACTGCGATCATATTTCTACCTTGTGAAACGCGAATAGCATCATCAAATGATTTCAGTGATGATCGTAAAATTTCAGCTTTTTCAGTTTCAATAAGACCAGCTACCATAGATTTAGATGGGGGTTGTAATGAAGCTTTAAAAAGCTGTAAGACCCCGCGGGCGAGAAAGAGAGGCGGAAATCCAGGATTAATTCTTGAAGCTTCGTTCAGGGTCGAAGTAGAAAGTTGTAGGTAATATTCTTTCGTTTTTGTATTGGAGGTAGATACGGCATCATCTGCAACTACCCTAGGAGACTCTCGACTCTTCCACAAATACATCCAGCAGAGACAGGCCAGCATACTAAGTTTCTCTTTCTGCCCACCCTTCATAGCCTGGCCTCCTTTCAAAAGCATCTCAATGGCATGATCAACCTTCTTTTGTTTAGCATATGCTAGTGATACTGTCATCCAATATGTTCGTGCAGCGCCCTCATTTTCCAAAAGTGTACATAATTCAGTTGGATCGTCTAGCAGGTCTTCAAGATCGACTTCCACCGCTTGATCATCATCTTCGCCTTGTACAGGGATATCTATGGCGGAAGGTATATCTGAGAATCGTTTACTTATTACTCTTTGCTTTGGTGTCATGCCATTTCCATTTGTTCCATCGTTGACACGATGAGCGACAGTTGCTGTTGCCATGTCATTTAAATTAGATTTAGACAAGTTTTTGTTTATCGCAGAATTCGGTGATATCAAATGCGATCAACATAAGGGAAGGGAGGTCGCAATGTGGCTAAAACCCAGATAAAGAAAGGAGAATGAAGTGGTTCCGATGGCATCTAAGTTTGTTCTTTAGCCAATTGTAGATGATGTAAGATCAATATTCTGGTGAAATACTGTTTCTTAATAAACCTACAGATTATATCATGTTGGAAACGCGAAGGGAATAATTCACAACAGTTTACGTCAGCTCTGCAAGCGATGATGATGATAGAAATTGCTGCAACTTGAGCTGCCTAAAACAACACAACACAGCTAGAACGTCAACGTCAATCAACACTCCCAGACAAGGAATTTCCTCACTAATTCAAATACGACTAACCTCGACGCTCATTTTCAAAGCGCTGCTAGCTTAAGCGAAAAAAATCTCAATGGAGACATGGCCGGACCCAGAAAGTGAGATTTATTTGAACATCGAATATTTGCAATTCAACTGACTTACTTGTGCCACGATTATCAAACGTAAAACACACAAACATTAGGTATTCTTTGATGGATATAACGACGTTTCTTGCTTCCAATTATTTTTCTGATCCGATGTAACTCTTTTTAAGTATACTCAATTTAAACACAGTATTTTAACCAGCTCTTAACGTTTTACTTATCTGTGTGATTCGTAATGCAAATGTAAACACCCCAGGTCTCAAAAATTGTTATAGGCAACGTTAGAATTAAGCCGCCAACTCGTGTTTTAATTTTTGCTGTTCCATCCAAGTGATCTTCCTCGGACCAATATTACTTGCAATGGTATAAGTAATATATCCTAGATCCTGCAATTTTAAGGACTAATGAGCGCGAACCTATTATCTGGATAATAAAACTTTTAGGTATCAACAAAGATCGTTGGTGCCACTGGCTCGACCAGCCCGTAATTACGCTAATCAATGTCTCATAATTGAGAGGTTGCCGTCAAGGCCCATTTTTGTCTATATCAAGAAAAAAAGCTGATCGAGAGCTGCAAATGATAAAGAAACACCCCCTTCTTCCCGTATGTTCTGCCTAGTGTATATTAAAACGACTATACAAACTTATGTAGTTATTTAAAACAACTTTTGGGTCTGATGGTGTAGTGGTATGTCATCTAGGCCGATCTCCTAAGTAGAGTCTGGGTAGCCTGGGCACCTACCCCACTTGAGTTAGGAGATGGCTGGTTCGAATCCAGCAGACCCGTCACCACATTTCTCCCGTATTATTGTGTACGAGGTGGTGGAGGCGTGCCTGGATAACTCAGGGTTTGC
>MCBS01025009.1:302-18974 GCA_003611235.1 Golovinomyces cichoracearum
ATTGTTGTTGGCCATAGCACCTTAGCGCTGTAGTCTACCTCCTGCTTAAGTAACATTATTAGGAAGAATCCTTCTTTGCAGAAAAATAATAAAAATTATCCTGCTCTCTTGATCATTTACCTACTGCGTGTAATCATTATTCTAATAGGTTATGAGACTCGGGCACAAGGGGGCCAGATAAAATTGTAATCCAACTCGAAGCCAGCTCGAATCCATATCGAATTTTGAAAAAATAAAATTAAAATTAAAAAACTTAATTTAATCATCATTTCTTTCCTATCACCAACATCACCAGCACAACATTCTCTCTTCTCCAACCTTCATAATGGATAATGACAATGTTGGTATAATATTATACTTAATATTAGTCAGCATTGAGCTAGCCCAAATAGGCTGGCTCAACACTGTATTATTTACTATATAATTCTTTAGATATAGTACTGAAAGGAGATAAGGAAATAGAAAGTTATAATAAGAGATCGTTTGAACCACAAGTTTTCCCAACACTGATCAGTGTTGCGCGTGCATAGATCAGATTTGTGAAGAGAAATATAATCATCCAGTCCCAGCATTGTACGGCTTCTGTTTGTGCATATTTGCTAGAGAAGACCGGTTAATTATTGACCCCTTTTTACAGGCTCTCAAATATTGCTAGATATTCAAAGAATTGACCCCATACTCAAGGCCCTCAATTCAGGTCAATCACGCCTTTTAATACTTGTCAAGAAATCGCAGACTAATATCTGATTCTGCTCAAGCCAACATGTCTGATTTAACTACCAACCAAGATCAATCCACTGGCGAAATGCTGACGGAGAAACAAGCAATTAATTGATTTATCGAAGAAATGATAGATGAATTTACTAAATATAAGTTTAAGGACGACAACTTATGGGAAGCGTTTAAGGATGAATTCGGTCACCTGAAGGAAACCGATTTTAAAATAGCTTCTATTGGCGCTCAACGTGCACTACGTTCTTACCTTAGAGCCAATGGAGTTTAGGTGAATTGGACTAGAAGCGTAACCATAGAAACCTCTCTCTATGCCACTCTCACAGAGGATAAACCAACACAATGGACTCTGAAAGAAGTCCAAGAATCGACCGAAATATTTAATTCTAACAAGATTAACCGCCTTGTAAAGGCAGCTTCTGTGAATCTAGTTACGTTACCGGCCCCAGAACTTAGAGATAAATTCGAAAATATGACAAATATAGAGCAGAAATATCATGAAGGTAACCCAAGTCCGAGCCAATTTGTTTTGGAAGATCAACCAGGCTAAATCGACTCTTCAACAAGTTGTTTACCTTTATTGCCTTTTGGTTTTGCAAGACAATAGACAGATCTTGCAAAATTATATGTGGATCAAGAGAGTAAATATAGTGGAGAATTATATGACATACTTGACTCAAAGATTGTAATATTTGTTAATTACTGGGGTAAAGTTGGTCTGCAAAAAGAACAATTCCACAACGCTTTTTCTACAATGCTTAGGGATCGCGCCAAGTAGTTTTACTACGATCAACTTGTTAACAAAAATAACACATTTGAGAAGATGGTATTATTGACAAGAAATCACTTTGAAACAGATGGAAATAAACAAGAATATCTTACTCTATGGAGAATTACAACTCTGTTGTCGGTTAAGGAGGAGAATCCTGAAAAGTCATTACATGTATGTTTTAACCTTATGGTTGAAAAACTTCAGAAAATTAAACGTGGACTTGGAGGATCATATCAATTGGATCAAAATATCAGAGATCAGATAATCAATGGTTGCCAAGGTATTCGAGAGTGCAAGTTAGCTTTATTTAATCCATCCCCTACTTCTGAAGGTGTAATTTCTTAAATTTGTAATGCAATCCATACAAGAGAACACCAAAAATCAAGGAAATCTTCACAATTCACATTAGATTCCTCCGAACAATTTCAAGAGCGAGGAGACGCGAATTATACAGAAAAAAGAACGGTATAGAACGTGAAAATCCAAAATATATTAGAAAATTTGGAAATATCCAAGGTAGGCAAGGTTACTTTACCGGTACAAGATTTTCTCAACCTAATTCTGAAATGTGACAAAAGAAATGTTACGTATGTAGAAAATCTGGCTGTTGATCTACAAGATACACAGATAAGGAACGAAAAGAGGCTTTTACTAAATTTCAACAACAAACCTATTTCCAAGGCCAACATGTTTCAACATCTTACTATCAAGCATTTTTAGCAGATTGGGAAGGAATAGACGGATTAATTAACGATGATTATGATGAGGTTGACCAATTTCTAAATGAATTGAATTTAGAGCAACTGGAAATTAGAAAAGACGAATCGAACCATCACAACCAATGGGTTTGTGAATTTGGGTCTGTTAATCCTCATGAAATGGTTCAACGTCTTAACAATCAGTCAACACTACATGCCGTATCAAAGCAAGAAATTTTCGAATCTATTCGTCAGCAAGCATCGAGCTTCGATAAGGGAGCATCAAATCATGAAGTTTTTAAACAAGAGATTTCTATCCCGTCCAGATACTCTGATGCTGAATTTCAAGGAATCATGCCCGACACTGGTGCTGCGGGGGTTTCAACAGCAGGTGAACCTCAAGTTAAGGCAATTCAAAAGCTGGATAATACAATTCAGATTGACAGATCAAGAGCAGGGGAATCCCAAATACGTTTTGGAAAAGAGGAAGCAAGTTCAATTGGTACAATTAATGTTAAAACCCCCCTTGGCATAATTACATTTCATGTAGTACCTTTGAATACTCCCTTCTTATTATGTATTCAAGATATGAAGAGAATGGGAGTAGTACTTGAGAATCTCCAAAATGTCTTAATTCAAGGTACCAAGATTGTTCCTATTGTAATGAAGTTTGGACATCCATGGATGCTTCTGTATAATATGGACCAAAGTATCGCATACTGTCACCTAACAGAATCCGAACTTCGACAATTACATAGAAGATTTGGGCATCCTTTAGTAAATAAACTTTTTAAGGTATTACACAGAGTAAGTCATCATGTTGAGAATAATACTCTTCAACAGATAACACAGTATTGTCGTCAATGTCAACTTCATGTTAAAGCACCAGGTCGTTTTAAGTTTAAACTTCCCAAGGAATTTGAATTCAACCACACAGTTATTGTCGACATACTGAATTTAGATGGTAATAATACTTTACATGCTATCGATGAAGCTACAGCTTACCAAGCGGGTCGAATTTTATCAGATATGAGCGCAAAAACAGTGTGGAATGCTTTGAGAGCGTGTTGGATAGATGTGTACTTAGGTCCACCTGACTTTTTATCTCATGATGTTGGTACTAACTTTGCGTCATCTAATTTCCGCCAAAGTGCACAATCACTCAGAATTCAAGTGCACGAAGTACCTGTAGAATCACATAATAGTATAGAAAAAATTGAAAGGTACCATGCTCCATTACGAAGAGCGTATCAAATAATTTGTGAAGAGCTTAAAGGTCACGGTGTACAAAAAGAAGTAAAGTTACAGATGGCACTTAAAGCCTTGAATGACTCTATGGGCCCTCATGGACTAGTTCCTACACTTCCTGTCTACAGAGCTTATCCCAGAATTTGTAAGGACTCTGGCCCTTCACCATCTATTCAGGCAAGAGCGAGAGCTATTGATAAAGTAATGCAAGAAGTCAAAAAGATTCGTGCTGAACGAATGGTAAAAGACGCTTTGGCTTGCCAAAATGGTCCAAACACACTTCCGATTTTAAACCTTCCTTTACAGTCGGAGATACTCGTATGGAGGGAAATAAAATCATGGAAAGGACCATATAAACTTGTAGGGTTAAATGTTGATCATCAAGAATGCACAGTTGAAATGCCTTACGGCCCCACCAATTTTAGAGCAACAGTTGTCAAACTTTTCTTCAGAGATGAAAGAGACTGTAACTATCCAATCAGACCCAAAGAAATTGACGACAAATCTGAGTCTGACTCCGAGTCCCAGACTACCTCTAATATGGAATATATGCAGAAAGAAACAGAACTAAACACGAGCAATCCTGGTACTCCCGTAAAAAGTGGAAGAGGAAGACCAAAAAGCTCTAAGAAAAGACCAACTTTAGGATCAGAGGTACTTTTTAAAATTTGATGAAATCACAGACGGAGATTGTCACAGCATCAATATCTGTGATAATACTGAGGTCTTCCTTAGTGCTAAAGAAGAGTCGGAAATCCAGCTTTCTCACAAATTACGTAAAGATGGAATAATCAATACTCCTGGCGATCCATTTTAAGAAGCAGATCGTATAGAGTTTGATAGTCTTGGCGATAATGGGGTTGTCAAAATAGTTAATTTTGATTTTTCTAAAAATGGCCAGATACGACTTTTTAAATTACGCTTTGTTCGTGAGATCAAAGGAAAAGATACTTCTACACCCTATGAGAAAACCAGAATGGTAATTGCAGCATGGGGTGATGAGGATAAAAGAGAAATTCTTACACAATCACCAACACTACAACGAGCTAGTCAAAGGTTGATAGGAGCAATAGCTCCTTCTCTCAGCGCAATGCCCGATAAAGGAATGGGCCTCTGGCTACGTGATATTAGTCAAACTTATACTCAGTCAAAAAGCGTCTTGAACCGCCTGGTATGTGCAAAAATTCCAGAGCCATTCCGTAAAAATTATCCAAAAGGTTATTTAATGGAAATTCTTAAACAATTACACGGCATCCCTGAAGCTGGAACCCACTGGTGGGTTACATATATAAATTACCACAAAGTCGAACTGAATATGAAATCTTTAACCTATGATCCTCGTCTTTTAATATCTAACAATCAACATTCGTTCGGCATTGTAGGAATGCAAACAGATGATATCCTAATTCTAGCAAATAACGAATTTTCAGAATGCGAGGAAGTTAAGTTAACTTTCACAGCAAAACCAAAGAAGAAATTGACAATAGATAACCCACTTCTTTTCAATGGCTGTAAACTAACTCTAAATAAAAGCGGATCAATTAATCTATGTCAAATTAATCAAGGGAGTAAAATCGAGCTTATCGATTTAAATCCTAATGTTAACAAAAAATCTTATATCCAGCAACGGGCTTGAGGTGCTTATATTGCTTCGATATGCCAACCACAAGCTTGCTTTGACCTTTCGGTAGCTGCACAGCATCAAAATTCCTCAATAGTCGATGCTGAAAAGTTGAATAAGAGATTGACATGGCAAGAGAACAACTTGGATTTAGGATTAAGAAACATTGCTATTTCTTTGGACTCAGCTAAGCTTTTTGTTTTTGTTGATGCCTCTTTTACGAACAACGCTGACTTAAGTTCTCAAATTGGTTATGTAATTTCACTGGCTAACGAGAATCAAGAAGAAGATCACAGATTTATTCTGAGTGGTAATATAATTCATTTTAGTTCAACAAAAGCTAAAGGGGTGATTCGCAGTGTCCTGGCTTCAGAGATATTAGGACTGGTGGTGGGTGTAGATATAGCATATGCTATTGGAACAATTCTTCAAATGATAACTACGCAACTGAACCTTTCTATAATACCAACAATTGTTTGCACAGATTCGTACTCATTGTATGAGTGCCTTGTCAAGCTCGGGACTACTAAGGAAAAACGTCTAATGGTGGATATTATGGCACTGAGACAGTCATTTGAACGAAGGGAACTTTATGAAATCCGTTGGATTAACGGAGCTGATAACCCTGTAGATGCAATGACGAAGAGTAACCCTAACAAAGCATTAGATCTCTTAATCGATAAAAACGAACTAGAAATAAGAGTTGAGGGTTGGGTCAAACGGGACTAGCAACATATATAAACAATAAGTTAAAAACATAGGTACTTGAACCTCATACTTGAAAAGCAACGATCATAACAGGATGATTTTGATTATTTATTGTGGGATATCTTAGCCCAAAGAATAAAAAGTTTTATTGCCAGTGTTGGTATAATATTATACTTAATATTAGTCAGCGAAAAGCTAGCCCAAATAGGCTAGCTCAAACCTGTATTATTTACTATATAATTCTTTAGATATAGTACTGAAAGGAGATAAGGAAATAGAAAGTTATAATAAGAGATCATTTGAACCACAAGTTTTCCCAACAGACAACTTTTCAACCGGAGCTGGCCCAAAGCCACCGAACATTTACTTAGACGACGATAACTTTTGCGAGTTCTTCAGAAACCAAGAACTATGGCTAAAGGCTCAAGGATGGTTGTACGTGTTTCAGCAAACAATCAAGGAGTACGCTTTAGACCTAAACAGTAAAACTCTCTCGCTCATTGAAGAAAAGAAAGAGAAATTCGAGCAGTGCGATGCTTCCGCTCGATATTACACCCGACAATTACTCCACACCTTTGACAGGGAACTACTCGACTCAATATCGTGTACCAGATATGCATGGGCTGCAATCAAAGCTGAGTATCAAAATAGTAATGCCAAAGACGTCAGGAGATTAGAGAAACAAATAACTCATTGGACTAAACCAAAAGGCCTTTCGATCAAGCGTGCTTGGGTTCAGCTCAGAGAGCTCCGAACTAACTTGGTTGAAATAGACTCGACAAAATCGGCTGCATATACAGAGACCAGCTTTTTTAGATACCTCCTTGAGGGGCTTGACCCATTGGTTTATAAATCGGCGAAAAACGTCCTTGACATGCAGCCTCATTTAACCAGGAAGGAAATGCTCGACTCCCTACAGAATTTCTTTGAAGAGAACTAAGATCATGCAGAACGAGACCTTTCAGCTCTTGCTACTCGATACACCGAACACAACAAAGGTTCAGTTCGTTTTTCAAAGTCAAGACAAAACAGAGACTCGTCGTGGTCCCTAACCAGACACTCAAATTTATATGCAAACGGCCATGAAACTTGCTATATTTGCAATGGATTGGGTCATCATGCCCGGAACTGTGAGTTCAGACACGAGACAAGACGATATGGTGAAAGTCTTCGACTTGAGAAAGAGTCCAAAAATCGTCAGGCGTCATCCTCTAAGAGGCCTTCAATTCGTTCCAATTCTCGAAAAAATCAGAATTTCAAGTCAGTCAAGTTTTCTGACAAACCTAAAGCCTTCTCGTCTGAAACAGAAGCGGGGACTGAGAGTGAGTGGACAGAGGGAAATCAGTCGGAATTTTTGACTGATGATGACGAGGTATCTGCCCTTATCACTGAAGAGGTACGCAAATCTCTGTCTCATTCCGACGTTTTTATATCAGACAATGGATGCACTAATGATATGACTAACCAACGGCGTCTGTTCATTACTGATTTAACTCCAATTCCCCGTCGATGGATAAAAGTTGGTGGGGGAAGATTTTTTTCCGATTTCAAAGGAGACGTATTACTAAGATGTCCTGATGGAAGTTCTGGTATTTTACCTGACGCGTTGCTCGTCGACGGCCTTGGGGTAAATTTACTCTCAGCTAAAAAAACGTGCCAAAGAAATAATGCAAAAGGATCATTTGACGAAGAGAAAATGCTTTTTCATGATATAGACAGTAACATTAGTCTTGCTGCTTTGCTAGTTGATGGTCTTTACAAGGTTGATCATATTGCTGGACCCAGTGAGCGAGCTTTGTGTAGCCAAGATCTCTCGCCATCTCCAGATGTATTTATGAAAATTATGGAATCTGTATCAAACGAAGCGCCAACCGATGCTGACATTATTGATGATGGTAAGCCACTTCATTCAAGGGCAGAAATATTAGAAATATTAGAGAAGCGACGAAATGAAAGATACTGGCTCCATCATCGCAGATGCAGCCATGCAGGCCCACGCGTAATTTCATTACTTCACACGATCACTGATATTGATCGCCCAATAAATATTCCTTCAAGCCTAGAATTGTGTGATATTTGTTTGACTACTAAAATGAAAAAATTTCGGTCAAAGAAGTTGGCAGAACACATAAATGCGAAGCTAGCCCTTATTTCGATTGATATAGCAGGTCCCTTCCCTACATCAATCAGTGGCCACAGATTCTTTGCCGAAATTATTGATGGCTATACGAGGAAAAAATGGGTGATATTCCTTAAAGATAAATCAGAAATAATTCAAGCACTTGATGAGTGGGGAGTGGGGAAAACTCGTAGAAAAACAAAGCGGATGCAAAATCATGGCGGTGCGAAGCGACAATGCAGGCGAGATTTTGAAAGTTCTTGGTAGTTAGAAAAGAGATAATGGCGTTGCAGTTGAAAATACTGTTCCTTATTCGTCATATCAAAATGATACTGCCGAAAGAGGGATCCAATACACTGTGTATGCTACCAGGGCTATGTTGAAAGAAGCAGGCCTTCCCGTTGAATTTTGGGATGAAGCCACGAGAACTCATATTTATATAGCTAATCGGGTTAAACCAGGACCAACAACGACGAAAATAATCAACGGTAAATACGTATCAAATCAAGTGATTCTAAGGAGCTTGCGGTGGTTTCGCCGGATTTGGACCCCCCTTGTTCATCTGAAGAACACTTTGACCTCGAAATTATTGAAACAGACAATTGGGACAGTTCCGGGGACCCTATTCACAAGAACAAGGTGAAACGTAAGAGGAGTGTTTCGGATGACGAGGATGTAGAGTACCGACAAGCCAAAATACTAAAAGCAATGCTCGCAATTTTGGAAATTTCAGATGACCAAAATGATATGAACATAGAAAATGCTTTCCTATTTGAAACTCTAGTATCGGCGGCGTTAGTTTGCGAAGATATTCCAATTCCGAGGTCATACAAACAAGCTATCGCGGACCCAATTTACGGGAAAATGTGGGAAAAAGCAATTGATGAAGAAATCCAGGCTTTAACTTTGAACCAGACCTGGAAGAGGTCTTCGTACCTACAGATACAGATTTGATTTCAACCAAATGGGTCTTCACTGTCAAGCTAAAACCGGACGGCACGCTCGATCGATTTAAGGCTAAACTTGTTGCTGGGGGATTCACACAACGTTTCGGAACCGATTACAAAGAAACGTTCGCACCCAAAGTTCAAATGGCTACTCTCAGAGCATTCTTAGCCATATGTGCGGCAGAAGACTAGGGGCTTTTCCATTTTGACATAAAAAACGCGTTTACTGAAGCTTCTCCTGATGCTTCGCTATTTTTACGTGCGCCAGAAGGAATCCAAGCTAAGCCTGGTCGAGCTTTGAAAGTCCTTAGGTCCTTATATGGACTTAAGCAGGCGGCCCGGGACCGGAACCAGTTGCTAAAGAGAAACCTCCTGGGGTGGGGCTTCATTCAAAGCTTAGCTGACCCGTGCCTATTTGCACATTCTAAAAGAAATATATTAAAATTTTAGAGTATGTGGAAGATATTGCGACCGCAGCTAAATCAACAGCAGATATCGAATGGCTTTTCCAGGCTATGAACGGGTGTTTCAATACCAAGAACCTGGGGAAAATGAAAATGTTTCTAGGCATGAGAATCACTCGGAAAAGGAAAGAGAAAAATATTTGGCTAGATCAGCAGCAGTACCTGGAGCGTACGCTCACGAAATTTGGCATCCCAAACGCTAAGTACCGACCGGCTTCAACGCCACTCGACGGATATGAAAATCTTTCACTAGCCACTGACGACGAAATTCGGATAGATCCAACCCGATACTCTATGATTATTGGAAGCCTCGTGTTCGCCATGGTTTACACTCGAGCTGACATCGCTTTTGCTCTCGGAAGACTCAGTCAATTTATGAAAGAGCCTACGGAAAAGCACGGCTATGCCTTATAGAGACTCATGCGCTATTTACGATCAACAGTTGATTATCGTCTGTGTTTCAGCGCAAAAGGAAGAGTAAATTTAGAGGTGTATTCCGATGCAGATTGGGCAACGGATAGAAGTGATCGAAAAAGTATCTCTGGAGGAGTAGGAACGCTATACGGAGCAGCTATCTTCTGGCTTAGTAGGAAGCAAAAGTCAGTGACCACATCCACAGCCGAAGCAGAATACGCTTCTGCGTCAATTGTGGCAAAACTGGGGCAGTGGATGGCCCAAGTCCTGAGAGACATGGGATACCCTCAGTATATAGCTCCGAACGGAATAACAGTCGAGACCAAAGGCGACAATCAGGGTGCAATTGCTCTTATTAAAAATCCCCATCTCAAAGAATGCTCTAAACGTATTGATATATGCTAACACCATGTGCGGGAGCTTCATGAAAATAATCGAATCTCCACTCAGTATGTTCCAACCAACGAGATGATTGATGATGGAGTCACCAAACCCCTTGCAAAAGTACCTTTCCAGAAGTTTGTCAAATGATGGGACTTGGAAAAGATTAAAGGCGGTATGTCCAAAGGAGGAGTGTTAAAATAGGGATATTATTGTTGTTGGCCATAGCACCCAAGCGCTGTCGATCTACTTCTCGCTTAAGTAATATTATTAGGAAGAATCCTTCTTTGCAGAAAAATAATAAAATTTATCCTACTCTCTTGACCATTTACCCACTGCGTGTGATCATTATTCTAATACAGACCGCCATATTATTAGACTGAGAACCAGTCTCACATCGGGTGGTTTATAACCTAATTTCCTGGTAATCAGCTGGTTTGATCCAGAGAGTACTTATTTTTATAAGCTCTACGTCTCTATATTAGTCTCCCAAAAGATTCCAGGTTGACTGCGTGGAAGTCGAAGAGTCCTCCACTACCCCTTACTTGATTTGATTTTTGAGAGCACAACAACCTTAGCTTACTATATGGGGCTTCTGAGGATATTCTACCCGAGAGGCTTCGTTCTCCAGATGGTTCGAGGAAATATAAATATAGGTATACGTACTAAAGTATATGCCATTGCGGATAAGCTGTAGAAATTTCCTGTTATTTATTCTTTGTTCTCTAGTCGCTTGAGCACAAGCGATTACATTTTGACATACATGTCGTATCCTTTGCAGAAAAAGGTAGCAATAGAGCAGCACCAGTAAAAAATCCAACACATTGAAAATCAAAATTTTTGCTAACCCTAGAATCGTTACTGCCTTATCGTACTCTTTCGTTTCAGGCCTTGTAAAATTTGAGAGTAAACCTTAACACTATTTATTTGCTATCTGCTCTTTAGCAGAGTAATTATTAGATACACAATAAGCTCATGAATTATGAACGAATCAGAGCGTTTAAAGGGATCAGTAGAAACAATAAAAGCAAGGTACAAAGAAATAATCGAGAATTCACCGTCTTCTCTCGGTAATCTTTCACGAATCATCCACACCTTATCTGATACAGGGTTTCTTGATAGCCTCCTGAAACTACCCTCTTTATGGCTCTCCGATCTGTCCGAGGTATTGAGTTTGTCTCTTGCACTCAAGAAATTGGCTCATGTGTCCTCTCGCTGACTTGGTTTTCGACTTTGGGAGATTCCTTGCAATATTGCGCCATGATTTGACCTAGGGCTTACACAAAAACCTTTATCTGGGGCATTCTGCGTCTATGATTAATTCATAGTATGATGACTAGCGTATGCTTCCATGAACAGCACATTTATGCGAAAATCTGATGTATGATAGGTCGTTCTACTATGTGCTTTAAGAAAGCTTTGAAGGTGAACATGTCTACACTGTTGACAGAGGTAATCTCTAGTCGTAGATGACAAAAGAATATTTGAGATTTACGTAATCAACGTGTTTAATCAGGTCCTAATCTCGCCACGATACGTGGGATGAAAATCAGCACTAAATCTTTCCGCAATCAGGTTCTGGCATGACAAATGAAGTAGTATGAGATTTTTAGCGGTTGGAAATAGCTTAAAAGCTTAACTTCAGTTCTCAAGGTAGAGAGCAATAACTACTTCTTGCCATCAGTCTTTTCATCTAACGTCCGAGATCGGTGAGATTCAAGAATTGCCTTTCTTGTCAACCGAGATGAACCTTTTTTGAGGTACTGGTCAACAGTCGACGAAGTGGGACGATTCTGCCTACTACATGAAAGTGGCACCTTTTCGTCCGTATTGGTGATAGCAACTTGATCTATGTTTGGAAAAGGATTTCGTTGAGAATCATACCAGTCGACATCACTCAATTGCAATTTTCTTGCACGCTGACTGCTACGGTTGTTACTGGATTTGTCAAGCCTAGTATAACTAATTGCAGTGACTTTATCGAGCCCTGTCAAAAAAATGTAAATGTAAAGTGACAAAATTGTAGATAAAATCTGGGTTACCTTCTTGCTCATCACCATCACGAAGATCGTAGTTTAGTACCAAATTTTTGATACGCTGTTGTTCCTCGCGCTCTGCTTGCTGTTGTGATTTCATAGCAACTGCAAGGGTGGAGTCGGATGGTAATGCTACCGTTCGAGTCTAGTAATCGTTCAGTGGATATTTAAATGATAAGAAGTATAATAGGGAATATTGACTAACCTGTTGCCGATTACCACGTTTTGTCAAAAGCGAGAAAACCATCGTTCCTGCCGGGGACGTTTTGTTGTTGGTAGAATTATTGGCCCATGGATCGCTGTTGGCAGCAACATCCTTACGTTTCATAGGTAATGGAACATCAAAAGCAGATTTACGTTCATATTTACGAGAGTCCAGACTTTCAGACATCATTTTTGCATACTCACGCTCAAATTCTGCTTCGTCTTCCGGGTCAACGGTTTCTTCTTTCCTTGTAACGACAATTTTCTCCTCTTCTGAATCGCTTCCTTGAGCGTAAGCTGTATGATTCCCATTTGATTCGACCTATAAAGAATTTAGTATGGCTAAATGATAGAAGTATTGATAGCTTACTTCTACTTCATCGTCGCTATCTAAATCATAATCTACATCTTGCTCGGGAAGTCTATTTTCAGCATCGTGATCGCCAACACGGTCTTCTGTACCGCTACAATCGTTCTGCTCTTCGGGCTCGACAGCCTTTTCAATGCCAGATAATTTTTGGTCTTGTGCCATCGCGAGTTGGAATGCTTTAGTAGCTTCTTCAAGATTTGTTGCAATTTTCCATTGAGGTCTAGTTAGCGCAAAAACATCCTGAATAAGAAACTCAATATCCATCGGTAGAGGGTCCTTTGTATATATGTAGTACTTTATTTGATTAGTTAAACTTGAAAGTACTGATTTTCATGTATGGATACCTGTAAAAATGATAGAAAGTAATCAAGTTTCTTAGCAGAGGCGCCACGATTAAAAAAGGCACCACACGTTTCCAGAATAGTTGCCACAAGACGAATGCGAAAAAAATCATCAGGCATATCAAATGGGGTGATTCGTCCTAGTATGGGTGGACCACCTTTCAGAGTATTATTAGAAGTTAAATATCCACAGAAATGAGGCATGCTTACCATGTCCAAATGTCATTATACGGTACAAAGTGTCAAAAATAACAGGGTGATCAACCATACGATAATTGTATAGCTCCCCTAGGTATTTAACTTCGGCTAAGCGGCGCTGATTAAACTTGAAGTCATTCTGCTCCAAGCCTAGTACAATATATTCTAATACATTGTCGATAATAGTGGTGACGAAATCCTGATGATAGCGGAACAGTGTACTCGCTAAAATAGCTAGTAGGTGAATGTTGCCGTATTTAACTTTGCCAGGTTTCGAAAAGATCTTTTCAAGAATAGTAACAACCTAAAGATTCTTAGTCGTGCAATAAATAATACGCTTTATTTGTAAATTACCTCACTTTCTTCCCAGTGAAGCCTACGAATCTGTTTTAAGATCTTGGCGTAGTTCCGGTTATTCATATCTAAGTATATTAGTTTTCGTATGAATAGATCTATTGGGGTTCGTTCTTTTTGCTCGATTGCAGCCCTAGTTGGGGGATCAACATAGTAGATCGCGTTCTCTAGAAGCATTCGTTCTTGTTGTCCAATATGCTGAACCGACTTTTTTCGCTTTAGCGTTTCTAAAAAAAGAGTCATACGAGGTGAAGTTTCTGGGTTCCTGAGTAAATATCGTCCACAATTTTCAAGTAGATTACATATTATTTCGATATTCATTCTTGAGAAATCATCAAGACCAACTTTCAAGCAATGGAAGATGACGTAATCAGGAACTACACCAAACTTGGTTAATTCAGCAAGATATCGAATATTTCCAAGTCTAGCCTGGCCTAAGAACTCTTTTTCTTTTCTGCGCTGAAGGCTACGAAATTCATGATCAAGATGATCGACAAGTCCCTTCGTGACATCTGGCATATATTTGCCGAGAGTAGCAACAAGTCGAGAGTAGGAAGGCAAAAGATCGCTCCGACCTTTTGGAATTTCTTGTACTGCTTTAACAAGGCGGTTTCGAGAGGCTTTTGAATTCAAGAAACAAAAGTCAATTGCTGCTTGATCAACTAGTTCTTTGCTTGTGAGATCTGGAAGACGAGCGAGGAGTACATCAACTTGGACCCCAATTGTTTTATTTGGAATCGAAGTAGATGTGTCATCTTCTTTTGTAGTAACGGGATTTCTATCCGTCACTAGTTCGGAACTTTCCGAATTCTTGCGTACAGGCTCATCGGTGTTTAATTTTTTTTTTTTGGAATCTTCCAAAAGTACCCCGGGAACTTTGCCTTTCAAGTCTACAAGATTTTCATAAAATCGACGTTCATCCTCGTCTTCCCAGATACTGGGACCTTCACTATCACCACGAAGGTATTCACCGGTCTTGACTAGACCAATACCAGTACTTCCAGTGTTTATCGCGTCATCAGATTCTTTGAGATCGGGCATAGATTCACCAAGTGCGTAAGCAAGAAATCTTGCGTTAGAAATTAGCCGCTCTTGCGTTTTTTGTATCTTTTCAAGGTTTGCTTGACGATCTTCGAAGACCTGACCGGACTTAACATATGCCTCTGCATCTTTTCTAGCTTGTTTACTGGTGGCTTTCTGGTCACGAATTAAATGTATTTTTACATCCTCAAAATAGTTCTTCAGGACGTTTCTGAAACTGTCCTGAAGCTCAGGGGATGCAAAAGGTGGGTCCTCGTGAAAATTGTTGGGTGTAATTAGATGCTCCACCAATTCGTCTTCAGCTTCAGTACCATTAACGGCCCTAACAACAGATTCATCGTCGGTATTTTTCTGGATTTCAGATCCAGTTTTAATCCCCAATATATCCCATCCAAAAGACTTGATAAATATAACCAAGAGTGGTAGATTAGCATGTTCTCGATCATGAGCAAGTAGATCCTTGAGTACCTCAAGAGGGAATGGGTCTGAGCTAGCTATTTTGTCCCCAATGCTAGCCTTGGGTTTTACCTCAGATAATTTTCCAAATCCTGATGATAGGAGTTCTTTGCTCCTTGGAATATCTCCGGGGCGACTGACATCATCGAAAGTTCTCAGGACACCAACTAGCCATAATTCTGTTACAATTCGTAACAGTACTCTTTGGCGTGCTATACGTTCTTTTTCCTCTTTTTCGCGAGCCTCCGCGGAGAGATTTTTGATCATAGATCTATCCGGTGTTGCAAGACCCTTACCAACAAGCCAGCCAAGATGCTCCGTGAACTCCGCCGGTCCAAATCGCTGATGTAATGCGCTTACTACTTCCACTCCGGATTCAATTTCGCCTGATGATTTAAGCTTACATAATCCTTCATAGCAAGCAGAAATTATTTCTGAGAGGTACTTATGAAGGATCAAAGTTTGGATCTCGTGCAGAAAGGTGTTCAGCGTTGATGGGGAAATTGCAGTGCGTAGACGCTTGATAAAGGCCGTGTTTTTTTTCAGAGATGAATCAAGAGGTTTTTCAATATCCAACACGCCTGGATTCTTGAATTAGGTCCGTTAAGATATCAAGGTTAGATTTATTTAGACTAACCTTTTTCTCCATTCCAAGCACGAGCATTCAGTTCGCGCAATTCGCCTAGTAAAGAATATATAATCAGCGAGCTTTCTGGGTGTGTATCGTATACATCAACTCACGCTTTCGTCTACGATCCATGAATAACACCGTAATGATTATAGGCATGTATTTTGACTATGTTTGGGCTGTTGTTTGTCGTATCCCCTACATTTGCTGTTTTTAAGGGAACTTAAGAGAATGCAAGAATGACTTCATGAGGACCGAATGATGCATCTGAAAACAGCGATTATTCTACACCAGATCGTATTATTTTGGGCAGTATCTCATAAGTATTTACTCGGAGTATTCACGTTTCGGATCGATTGTTGATGAATCTTTGATAATGTTCGGTGATATTTTGTGGCGCGCGGCCTTTACTCTCACGTAGCCTTGCTTAGGTAGTTACGTAACCAGCGAGCCTTGGGGAACCTGTCATTCTACGAATTCCATTATGACAGACCACGATTCTTATTAATTAGTACTATCACCAAATCCTTTTTAAGACAAAGTAATCTGAGTAGATTGAAAATCCGCAGCTATTTCTTCACTAACTATGCATCCCTTAATATTGGAGAAGGTACAACATCCATGAGAAAATTCATTTTAGCTCCGATTGCGAGAGATAATAGTTTGGTAGCTTCTGACCATATTATTAATCAAATCTATTACAAATTATAAAGCATGAGATTTTTTTCATCACATTCGGGGCCAAAAAAACCCTTCATTTCGTTTTTACATTGAATAGAAGATAAAAAAATTACAGCAGTTAATAAACCACGACGGAAAGCCCGAAATCTCGTATTCTATGTCATTTTTCTATCTCGGCTTGAAAATTCCTTTCATCATTTTAGGAAGATCCCAATTTTATGTTAAATGCCACAAAAGATAGGTTTTGGACGCTGGAACTCTGCCCGATTGCTGGCTTTGCAAGAGGCTTACAAGAACAGCGTACGTCTAGGTGTTTGTCACGCGTCTTATCAAAGATGGATCATCAATCTAAGATGAGACTTCTAGGAAGATTGAATAAGCAGCAAGAAATTTTTACATTTTTGCCAAGCTTCGGGAGATTATCATTATATGATATTCCCGCATTGAAGATCAATGATCTTGCAAACCATGAAAATTTTGGAATTTGAACCAATGTGCTACACGACTCGAGTTAGCACTCAATCGCTACGATAAGCTCAGGACATGATTTCTGTGCATAAATCTAGACGATCGATTGTAAAACAGCACAGAGTACTGTTAAACCATGGCAAATTGCTACGTCTATAGAGATATCTGTTCTTGAAATTCGTGTGATACTGGTGGCTGACTGGAAGTCTATTTTAAGACTGACTCGAGTGCCAACTTGTTTTCAGTTGTGCAATATGATAGGACAAGTTTCAAAGTAATTTATATGCTATACCCCATCGAAGAAATTTACACATCTGTTTTGAACGGTTCTACATCTAATTTTTGGATAGAGACATCAAGTCCCATTCTGCACCTCTTCGCGATGACGCTTGAGCACTCTTTCTTCCGTGAAAAAGGAGCCAAGCAGAAAGATACCGCACTCTTCACATCCTCATTCATCTCTTCAGTTCTCGCTCATCTTTATTTCTTTGGCCCACTTCCCCATCCACCCCTCAACAAAGCCTCCCACGATCGTTCCAGGTATGTAGAGACTAGCTCTTCTCTACCGAAAATAAATCACCAAAACCCCATCGTGAACAGGCAATTGGCGTAACTCGTCATGCATTTACTAGACTTTCTGGGAGTGGTAAGTTGGATTCCTACACGGCTTATTTCTGAGGGGAAACTGCGGCTACTTGTTGAAAAAAGAGCACTGGAGGAACGAATGAGGTTTTCTCTCCATAGGTTGTCTCTCCATATGAGTTTTTTCACACTGCATTTCTCATTTCAGTTTTCCCCTCAGTCCGTGGCCTTAGGGTTATGGCTAATTTATGCCTATCTATGCAACTCGGTAGAATTAGCTGGAACATATTTACGAATTCATTAGTCTTTGTGATAGTCACGTATATATCTGATTGTCAGCTAACAAAGATTAGTCCATAGGTTAAGGCTGATTTGTTGCACTCAATTCATTTTTTTAATTCGTAGAATCTATGAAATTAGAACAGAGTGAAGGGAGATTTAGAGCCGCAGGCTCATGATCGATCGTGGAAACGAAAAAGACTGTAAAGGAGGGAGAACTCATCATCGAACGAATGTAGTCGGTAAAGGCGAGCTCTTCTCCTTCACGTGGCGCCGGTGTGAACGCTCAGTATACTTTGCATGTCTAAGAAAGCCAGGAAGAGTCGCATCAGAGTCAAAGTCAAACCAAACACATCCGCATCCACTATCAACAAATCCTCGCTAATGTCGGTCCTATTTTTATTACACGAGGCCTTCAGCCTCGTTTTAACACAAGTTATTCTACCTCAAAGACCCATCAACTGTCTCAGTTGCAAACGGAAGCTTGCCTCAAAAAGTACGGCCATCCTCAACTGTAAATTTATGATGCTACGTATACCCGCGAAGAGGGAAATAAGTTGTGACGTCCATAGCTCAAGGCGTGTCTGATAAGAGACCGCTGCTTTAGTGAGACCTCCATTATGGGGGAGAACAAGCAGCAACGGCGTAGAATGGGATATGGAAGATGTTATCAATAGGCAGAATGTAATTAACAATTTTCTGGGGGGTATCGTCTTTGGGTGGGATTATTTTTTTTAAATCATAGTGTACTATATCGATCCCTGGAATTCACGAAAACTGTGATTTTTAAACTCTGATTCAGGCTATTTACAGGGTGAAGGACTGGGTATATCCCTAGTGCCAATGTCGATCAAAAAATATCTGATTTGTCATGTGAATACTCAGCCCACTCTTAAATTTCCGGGTATAAGGACATGCCCTAATATCGAG
>MCBS01025010.1:0-19002 GCA_003611235.1 Golovinomyces cichoracearum
ATAACAGACAGGATCAACATATATAGGAGTGGGAGAAACTAGGGGCAAAAATAGAATCAATATAGTTGGTTTCTTACAGCAAGCAATGCTATGGTGATCTGAGAGTCCTGCGGCCGAAGGTCGAATGTGCGTCGACGTGATTGAAGCAATCAAGTTAGGAAGCAAAATTGTCTTTTCTAAGCAAGCTGCGTAAAATTAAGTTGCTAGGGAGCAAGATAAGAGTAGTCCACGGAGGTATCATTTGAGGTTATCGATTCCTAATTCTCGAAATGAGAATGTGGGATGTTGAGTGACCAAAACTCCTCAAATAAAGAAGTTAATAGTAATTATGCCCAATTCTTAGTTGACGACTACTTTTCCCCTCTCTTCTTGTCTCTCTAAAAGCTCTATGCTGCCTTAGATCCTTAAAAAAACTCTTCTCTAACACTTTCATTGGATTAGAATCCTCTACTATCACTTCCTTTATCATTTAGTCTAATAATCTGGCAGTTCTTTTCGATTTCCTTCTCCACTAAAAAGATACAATTGGACCTTTGGTACTACATCCTTCCATAATTTATAAAACTTCCCATCGGAGGGATAGATGTTTCGTAAACTAGCACTCTAGTATAGGTGATCTATACCCCTATCACAGTTCATAATCATCTACGGTATATAGTTCTTAGTGGTTTGCCTATCTTTTTCCGGATTTTGTTCTTTGCCCCGGACGTTGGCTATACCAGAGACCTATGAGAGAAGGTCGGTCTAACTATCGTAATATACAGCAAACTTGCCTTGTTGAAGTTTGCTCCATAAGTCGACTATGCTAGCCTGTTAGCACACTGAACTTGTTTCTCAATTCTTTGAATCTTACTTAAATTGTTGCTCGAATTTATAATTAACAATTAGTGTATTTTCAAATTATAGGTGTTTTGAACAAATTATGGACTATTTCGCCGTGCAGAGTGTGCCTAGGTCGGATGGTTTAGTTGTAGTCCAGTTGTGAAAGACTCGCGATCAAGATCTGGATTGGGTTGGAAAATTTTTATCAAATCGAGCTCAGAAGTTGCCTGTCTGAAGTGCCTCAAATCCCACCTCAAATTGCGCGGACGATACACATGCTGAGATGAATAAGGCATAAAGATATTGCTAGTGGATTCATAAGGGGTTTCTGTGGTGGCAGTTCACTGTCAAGTGCTGATAGAGACTTAATACCCGAAATATTTTAACATCCATTCTGATGGATTTTTAATCGAAGGCTTTGAGCATCTTGTAAAATCTCAGTAATATCAACATACTTCATGCATATACTCTGGTAGTATCAAAGCTGCAGTTACATTTAAAATCCATCTTTGATTCAATCAAAACCTAAAACATAATTATGTACTCAATCACACATAGATATTGTTATCGTCATCAAGTTCATTTTCTCTTCAGTTGAGCCGAACTGAACGATATCTATTTTTAATCACCATTTACTGCCCGTTTTCATCAGAAGTAAATACCAGGATAGTGAGCATATAAATCCCAGCCTTTCTTGTAATTATCTAGGGCTGCAGAAATAACAGAGACATATAGTAATCCGTGTCATTCTTCATGTGGTCAGGCTTGGGTAACTTTTTATCGATAGATAGAAATTTAATTCGTGACGGGCACAAGCCTAGCGCTCAGGGAGCATGGTACGGAGAAGGCCAGTCCTTCCCTGAAGACTATATACGAAGATAGCTCAGACTGAAATTTAGACCACTCATGTAGTGGGTGCATTCGCTGATACCACTTAAGACCTTTTGATTGGGAATCTCACTCTTTCCTCAACCGTGAATATCTGCCAAAGGGAAAACGAGAAAAATGTTTGACTGCCCTAACATGCCTCAGCCATCTTGCATATAGCCGCCGAGCGAAACATGGTCTCACAGTGCTCCCTTTCTCAAGTGAGGTAGATGTCTGAGGCTACCCAGACTCTAACTTGGGGGAATGACGACCAGGAAGCGGATCACGTCTTCTATCGTTGCTTGTTTTTACGTTGTCGGCGCCACTATCCGAATCGAAAGCTTGACCCATGTGGCCCATTCGAATCTGGTGAAATTTCCGTCGATTTTCGGACCAACTCACCTCAGAAGGCCTAGCCTCCTCATCTCATATCTTAACCGTCTTTCTTCCTTCTCTCCATGTAAGATCCACCTAATAAGGAAATGATATATTTATGCCCTCGTCCCAGCATTTCCGCAAAGAGCTTATGTTCCACGACTTAAATTCTCCTTTCAGGGTGTCTGTAACATCGTAGGCCCTTGGCTCGGGTCATTGTTACAATCGATTGAGGATTTTTTCGCTGGTAGTTGGTCTCGAGGATTAAGACAACCTGATTTGGTTGAAGAGTATCTGAGAGCGACATTGGTTGACCTGGGATCTCGCTGGTGATGATGAACGAAGTAATGAGAACTCCCAAGATGTTGAGAAGGTACATAAGTTTCAACTTTGATCTCGGTTCAACTCTTCTTGGCTATTTCAGATATGCAGAGCATGCTGAGCGTTTATACAGGCACTACGTGAAGGTGAAAAGAGGTCTTTGCCTGCAGGAGTAACTTTTTCTTATTGTTCGCGCGACCTTCATATTCGTCGATCAAGGATTTTTGCATTCATAAAATTTTACATGACCTATTGGTGGAATCTCAGGCGAAGCGAAGCCTATTTTTGATTGGTTGATGGGCAGTTGTGTTACCAATCAGAATTGTGGTCTGCGAATCATGGCAACAATATAAACAAACTGAAAATACTTTGCCTCGGCTACATAGATGCTTACCGTGTCGCGTTGAAAGGAGGAAACTGAGCTTGATTGTTGAGTCACGCTTCGTCTGGTTGGGTTTTGATGCAATAAGAGCTGCCTTGCAAGTTCGTGTCAAAATTTACCTGCACAACCCCAATCCCGAGGGGCCTTCTGGAGAGTGGTGACAAGGTTAGATAGAGGATAATATCACTACTGTTTAACATGTGTGAAGTGAACCACTCGGCGCTTGCTTGCAGCAGCTCAAAAAATAACGCGCTCTATCATCCACAAGCACACACAATTCCTGGCGAGAAAATTCCCCACCTTTTTCTTTCTCTCAAGCAATCGATTCCTTGAATTACGCGCTAGCTCCTATGCAAGCTGATGATAAACTTTCAGACGCTTTTCTAATCACGCACAGCATTGGCTTTCTGAATTTAAAAGGTCTACGGCGGCAAACTAGCATATTCTCATCGGGAAATATCTTACTCAGCATCTTCTTCAATAAGTACCATCAACCATCGTAACATTGACTTCTGGAAAATTCATTGGCCTTGCTCCCGGTGAGCCTCACCACCGTGTTTTCTTCATACAATGGCATAAGAATATAATCGTAGCTCTCACTACCTGGTGAGGTTAACGCTATGACACCTGAGGTATCGAAGATGAGTAAGTGTTCACACCCAACGGCATATCCTTTGCGTTTAAATTCATCTTTTACGTTGTAAGAATAAAACTTCTAAGTTCTGTGTATAAGCTTCTTCGCCGAATGACCTTACTGTTGATTTGAAGATCATACATGCCAAGTCAGTAACTTCTCGCATCGCTTCTGATCTGAATTCATTCTCAGCTCAGACCTCACCCTCCTGTCTCGCAATTAAAGTGTCTCAGCCGGACTTCAAAACTTTAAACGGGCCTCCTCGAGTCCTCAGCGGAAACCGTCTGGCCGAATCGAAAGCTCATAACCGACAAACGAGCATCGTCCATGGATACCAGCATTCAAGAAATGGGAGCATCGCGAGTACTTCTAGCAGCCCGCTCAGCCCTCAAATGATTGCTGCAGCCGGTGGAGATACATCTCTCAGCTTCTTGTCTTCAAGTATGACTTTTTCTTCTGACCAGTTACTGGCAGTTGGGGAAGATAGAAGTCAGAGTTCAAATCCGAGTCGGCATGCTAAACAACAAAATGGAAGTAGTGGTAGGGATTTCCGGTTTTATCCAAGATTAATCAAAGAAGATACATCCTTTGGGAGCGAATTCGCCTTCAACGCGCTTCTCACATCAGTTTGTAATTACACTCTTTTCTGATATTCAAACTAGTAACAATAATTTAGTTTATTGCCCTGGCCGATGAGAAGCTCAAACAGGGTATCTTTGGCTCTTCCGATCCTGAGCCGCACATAGAAAACATTTGTGGACCAAGGGTAGACCTAGCATTCGATCATCTTCTTATTGCACTTTGCCATACTGCACGCCAGAAACCTAAACCTTTAATTGATGCAATAATGCTCTGGCGTAAAAGTAAGAGTGATGCAGCCAGTGAAGCTAGAGCTCAACTCCAGCAGGTAGAGCAGACCAAAATTTCTCGCACAGTAGATAACAGATTTTCAGATCAAGCATCGCCAAGTGCCCCGAAGAAATACAGAGCCATTATCTTCGCCTCTAGAAAATGCTAGCTCAGGTGGAAATATTTCTCTCATTGCAGCGCGGCAAAATAACTTAGTCAAGGTAGAACGCCGCTCTACCGCTTCGATTTACATACTTTGTCGCGTCTTAACAGAAGTTCTCTGTCAAAGCACATTAGCGCAAATTACTCCCGAAATGGAAGAGAAGTTAGAGGATATAATATTTGGACAACTTATGCTTGCGGATATTGATCAGCTCAAAAACTCTCCTATCAAATTAGCAAACTGGTTTTTGTTCAGTAAGTTACTTGGCGCAATGGGTGAAATCAATTTTAAAAGCGTTGGAGATCGATTCATTCGTGATCTTGAGAAATTACAAAGCGAATTGGTTCTCAAAAGCCTCTCAAATCGAGAGATAGAAGGGAAAATAGAGCTCACCCTTGGAGGCATGAAGCACCTGCGAATAAAAGTACATCCCGAAGATGCTTGGGACCAATCATGCGATTTTATGATTAGTATGGGAATATTTTTTGCTAAATCACACGGCTATCGTCTCAAATATGCATGCTGTCAAGCGCTTGAAAATCTTCTCCTACCGGTCGCCGCTCAAGCTGATACGGAGCTGAATCTGCCGAAATGGTCAGAAGTACTCGGAACGATTGGACCTCGGCTAGCATCTATGCTTGTCAAACCTCGCCATTGGTCCGTTGCTTTTCCCTTAACAGCTACTTTACTATGTGTATCTCCGACAGACTCCTTTACCACTCAGTGGCTTCAACTCGTTCTACCTTTGCAACCAAAGCTCAAAGATCGCTTCGCAAGACCTGTTTGCTTACTAGTAATCTCTCGGTTACTTTGGACATACCTCTACCGTGTCTCCACGGATCCATTTAATGTCATTTCAAAGAAGGTCGAAGAGGTTCTGAAATTAATCCTCCCTGCTGGCAGAAGGTCATATTTGATGACAGATCCCTCAAGCGCGGATCCACTAATACAAATAATACGAACTATAGGCTTCAAGCACCAGGAATTTTGTTTTCGGGCAGTTATTTTTCCACTTATCAATGTTGATTTGTTCAACTCTAGTCGTGAGCCTAAAGTTGAACAATTTGAACCAGAGAAAATGGTAATAGGCATTAGAGCTTTCGTCGCAATTATATCAGACCTCGAGAAAGGCGATTATGGCCGTCCATTATTCCCTCAAAACCATCCTAATGTCTCATTATCAGATAGATTTCAAACTTTACCTTTGGCTAATGTATTTCGCTCTCCCAAAGACAAAGAAGATCAACTTTCTCGACCCATTCTCACTAATATATTAAGTGAGGTCGTGGCTGGGTATTATACTCAATTCTGTGAAATTCTCGGGAAAATTGCTCTCATCTGTGAAGGCGCGTTTGGAAGTCAAACTGTTTTGGATGAAAAATCTAGTACCCCTATTCCCAAAACACCTCTCTCAGAAAGTTTGAGTTTCGCCCGCCGTGATGATCATCAAGGCTTTCTTGAAAATAAGCAGGCCTTTTACGAACTTTTAAATTCCATTATGCAGGTCTTGCCAAGATTTCGGCCAGCTAATATGCCAACTAGTTCTCTTATTACTCTTCTTTGTAGTGGAACTGCCCATATTCAGGATAATGTAGCTGAGTCGTCTGCAACTTCATTGAAGTATATTGCCCGGCAATCTCAAGCACAGCAAGTCACTACCAGCTATTCACGCTTAATTTTTAGTTTCGACGATAAGTATTCGATCATGTCCGAGGGTGGTATGCTGGGATCTGGTCAGATTGAAGATACACTTCAGCTGTATCTTGAGCTTTTAGATATTTGGGTCGAAGAGATCAGACTTAAGGCCAAAGAACAAGTGATGTGTGCATTTGAAGATGATAACGACGAAAAACGAATAAATCTAGATATTTCTAGTCTAAGTTCCAATGTCGATGAAATTGAGGCACATGCTCTGTTCTTTCTTTGTTCTCAATCATTTAGAGTACGAGCGTTGGCAATGAAATTACTTCAACTCATAACGGAATTCGATACTTTACTTGGAACAAACTGCAAGAGACTAATTGAAGTTCTTGAAAAAGATCCAGGAAACATATTTGAATTTAATGATAATGATATTTCTGCGAAGGATTCTAGCGGGATTCAAAAAGGCAAACGGGAAAGTAAATCTGAACACACCCTCATCGAGGTCTGCTGTAGTGGGAATTCTCATGATATGACTCTTTGGTTAAGAATATTTCCTAATCTTATTCGGATTTGCTATGAGCAATGTCCTTTAGTTGTCAAGATTACCCGGGAAGTAATTGGCAATCGAATATTACAAATGTATAAAAGTATCGTAGCTCTGTCTGAAGCTACTAGAGGAACTCAACAGGGATCATTTGTTCGCAATGAGTTAAATAGTCCTCGCAAACCCTCAAGGTCTTCAACCACGCCTCCTGAGGTATTAATTGAGCAGTGGAAGCTGTACTTAATTTTCAACTGTACTACTTTATCTGATAAAGATTGTTACCCTGGATTATCCTCTCCGACCACCCAACACATAAAGAAGGGATCAAAGCCTAACTATGCTCAAGAAAAGATAACCTCTGCCCGGATATTATTCAAGTATATTGTACCACTTCTCTCTGTTGAGTCAGATTCTATAAGAGATTCAGTGGTAGAATCTTTAGGATCTATTAACATTAGTATCTACAAAATCTTGTTAGAAGAACTTCGATCTGTCAACAAATTTAATGATGATCTAAAGTCCCTTATTCATCATCGAGCAACAAGTAATGCTTCTAAAATCCGCCGCGCGGAACTTCTTCGGACGGAGGTTACCCACGTATACCAGCTTACAGCTCACTTCTTAAAGGACCCAGATATCCATCACGATGAATGGATTCTTAACAACCTTATTACCTACACAAAAGATCTTAAGTTGTTCCTTACAGATGGAGAGGTTCAGGCAAACTGGGAGTTTCAAAAACTCCGTCGTTATTATTGTGGACTTATGGAAAAGCTCTTTGAAGGAATCAAGCTTACCAATGATTGCTCCCGTTGGATGACTTTTGAAATGAGGAAATCATCTCTCAATCTCATGGAAGATTGGTGTGGCTTCTCATTAAATGAGAATCAGATTCGTCAAAGGGAAGATAGTATGAGGCAGTTCATCATTGACCAGCAGCCTAATGGTGAGAGTAGCGCCATTACTGCTGCCCTGGAGATAGAAAAAAGAAATCTGAAGACTGCAGCCCTCAGTGCAATGGCTGTTCTGTGTTGTGGTCCGCTAAGATTGACGATAGAAAGCCGCGAGAATCTCTTGTTTGAGATAAAAAAAGCGCTCACTTGGATAAACTCTTCGTTGTGTGATGAGAACGATCGTATGCAATTCATCGGCAGGAAAGCTCTAAAAAACCTAATTACTCACAATCAAGATATTCCTTCTCTCCTCGAATATTCTATTGTGAGTTGTTCTGTTGAAAAATATTCAAAAGTCTTTGAAAGCTATTTTGAGGTAGTCGCCCAAGTCTTGCTTGAAAATCCCAATTACTTAATGCCCACTTGGAGAATCTTAGCTATATGTTTATTTACGCTCTTAAGTAATTCGAGTGAGGTTCGTTCAATGTCTATAGATTTGTTACAGAGACTAGAAGAAAAACACTCACAGAGTTCGAAACTTCAATATTACAAAATAAATGTCTCTGATAGAACAGAAGCGATCTATATGCCTGTCCAGTTGGAAATCTCTACGATGCTTTCAAAAAATTACCCTGAGGAAACACTCTCATTACACTCAGAGTTTGCAGCCTTCTTTAAATATCTTACGGAATGCTCACAGCGAAATATTCTAGCTCTATTCCTCCCATGGAATCAACACATCAAACTTCAAATAGATCCTACAGGAAGAATTACGGATCAGTCTCTTGCCTTTCTATTAAACTTATGCGAAATAACAGCAAAAACGGGAAAGTCCCTTCATAATGACGTAGAGGCAGTTTGGCAATCACTTGTATCCAGGCATGATGATGATAATCTACCTATTATTGTCGGTTTCATTATTTCTCTTTGCCTGGATCGTCGGGAGCAGAATTCTGTCCAGTTTTCAAAGAAAATTTTCGTCTGTTTATCAACTACTCCTGCGGGAAGACAACTAGTCAGACTTCTTTTAACAAATATTACACCAAAAGCCATGATTCCTGATGAGGAGAGCAAGCTCGCAATTCCAACCGCGGACGACCTAAAAATACCCTACATTGCGGAAGTCGATAAGATTTTTCCCATTGATACGAGATCTACTGGGTTATCTCCGGGGCAACTGTCGTTAATTTTTCTTGTTGATTTGGTGATATCTCCAATCCAGCTTATTGCTGATAACCTACCTTTACTGCTCCACGTCATAGCTTCTTTGTGGATTCATTATATCCCAGCTATACGGGAACATGCCAAAGAATTACTCGTTCATCTTGTCCGCGAGTTTGTTATTGCGAAGATAAATCATGAGAATTTTTTTTCTCAAAAGAAAGATATCGAGGCCTTCATCGAATCTATTAAACAGTATGACTCCTTTATGTCTTGGTCTGATGAGAATCATAGGAGCAACACAGATGAAGTCAGAGACAAAATTCCACCTGGAATGAGGCAACTTGTCTCAACAATTAATGAAAGTTTTAGACTCACATACCCTGAGATTCAGAAAGATTGGACTAAAATTTCTCTAACTTGGGCCACATCTTGCCCAATAAAACATTTCGCATGCCGCTCTCTTCAAGTTTTTCGGTGTATAGTCACCTTACTAGATCACTCAATGCTGGCAGATATACTACAAAAATTGTCTAATACTATTTCCGATCAAGATCCTGACGTTCAGAAATTCTCGATGGAAATATTGACAACTCTTAAGTGCTTGATCTCTAAATTAGATAATGACGAATTGTTAAAGTTTCCGCAGCTTTTTTGGACAATCTGTGCATGCTTAGATACAGTTAATGAAGAGGAATTTCAGGAATTACTCTACATGCTCGAAGTGTTTCTGAATAAAATTGACCTAGATAACAACGATATTCGCGTGATCATTAGTGAAGGGCGACCCGCAAAATGGGAGGGAAAATGGGAGGGCATCCAAAAATTAATTTACAGAGGACTCCAGTCTTCAAAAAGCCTCGATATTACTCTTAAAATGATCAGCAGAATCACCCAACTCCCAAACGACGACATCACAGGTGATGAAAGTAGGTTAATGTTTGCAATTCTTGCGAATTTCCCTCGACTCATGCATGCTATGGACCGAGCCACGATTGACAATGATAATATTGCGAATGCAACTCTGATTGCCCATATTGCGGAATCTCAAGGTCACAGCAATATCTCTAGAGTTTTGATCAGATTTGCCTCATCGCAGTATCGGATCAGTGAAGAGTTTCTCGTTCAGCTGATTTCTGCTATAAAAGAGTCGTTCTTCCCCCTCTGGGATTTTAAAGGGCTTGTTTTCTTGATTGGACTCCTAAAAAACAGTCTTTCTTGGTTTAAAATCATGACTTTCCGGATACTCTTCGCTTTTATCTCTGAGATTGATATGAGTAAGCCTGAAATATTATCCCAGAGCCCAGACCTTATATTACCACTTATTCCACTACTACAAACTGAATATTCTAAACAAGCCCTTGAATTACTTGATCGAATTACTCTCATGACGAGCAATCCATTTGATACACAACAAAGTCGAATGAACATTACACATCTGTCTTCCGAGACCCCACGGAAAGAAAATATAATCACACAAAATTTACTAGGTAAACCAGAAAGTACTGGATGGGCTTTACCTTTCACTGCCAATCATACTAGTATAACCAGAGGGAATATTTATACAATTTTCTGCTCGTGCCTTACTGTTGAAAATATAACATCTGAGTTCCGGCTTGCTCAAGAAGCAGATTTTCATAATGATGATCCACAAAACTCGCAAATGCCAGGAATTTTAGAGAATTCGCTCTCAGATGAAGGTCGCGGAAAAGGAAATATTGGTGAATTGATCTTAAAACTTGACAGCTTAGATGGATTTTTTGAATCATGCTTACAGAGCCCAGACAGCAACAGTATATCATCGGGGAAAGGTCCAAATGCAGGATTCCCAGACGAGAAATACGAACCAGAAATTCTGACTGATGGTGAGCAGATGCTACCTATCCAACTTAAGTCTCCAAGCAATCTTCCATCCTTTGAAATTGGGCTTCCGGAAACGAGTCTTCTAAAAGCTAACACTATGAACCCGGGAGCATTTTATCATGCATCAATAAATCGAAGAAGCTTCCATTCACGCTCTGCAACTACTCCATCTGCGCAGATTTCTTTTCAAGGCCAGATTAGAAGTGACATATCAGACGATGAATATAACGAAGTTTTTTCTGACGGTGACGATGAACGTCATACTAATAATGTAGAGAATTCCTTCTTCTTGGAAAATATTATCAAACCACTACCTCACAGTCTCAGATCAAGCATGCGTCGTCTAACTAGTAGCAGAAGTCGGGATATCGATCGTATACGCGATAGCCTGCGAAGCGAAAATTTTAGTAGCAGTAGTAGAAGAGGTGGTGGTCTCTCACAGCCAAAATCACCAAAAGTTCCCAGAGTTCCCAGCGCATATCTTCAAAAAATGATGGGCTCAGGATAATTTTTATGAGTCTGACGGGATAAGATCGCTATATTCGTTTTAAGGATTATAAACTATGCTTTTCATTTTTCAAACAAGTTGTTTATGGGTACATGTGGGATTAAAAATGTGGTACAGATGGATATTTAGCGTCTAAAGGTCACATTTTCAATTAGGAAGATCGAGACCTAGTTAGCGTTGGTGCACTGGAATGATTTGCTACTTTAGTATTTGTGAATTTCCTTTTTTTAAAAAATTTATGAGCAAAGACACGAAAATAGTACAACTAAATCTGTTTCTATTTCTTTTCGATGGACTAAGGATTGTGTCTGTAAAGGAAAGTAATACATGATAAGTGCTGTCATAGTCTATATAACTATTTAAGGTGCATTTTATAAGGATCACGTTAAGATAAAATATTTTTAATTATATATCTCTATTGCTTGTATGTCCCTTTATTCATAGCGAGATAGAAAGAAAGACCAAATAGGATTTACAGAGAAATATTTGATTTTATCTTAAGATTTCTTCGGACTTATTATCTTGGTTGAAAATTTTGGGGAGATAAGGTAGATGTGCATTAACCGCGATCAACCTCAGAATAAGTAATAAAACTAAATAATTAACAACACAGTTGTAACAAATACCGTATTGGCCATGAAATTATCGAATTATTCGTCTAGTATGAAGATGAAATCATTTACAAATGAATGTGACCATTTCTTTATTATCCTACGATACCCTGGTTCGTACACTGTTTGTTTGCTTCATGTTGTTTTGAATACAAGGTGATGATCAGGAATAGAGTAGTTACCTTGTTGTGAGATTAAAATAGAGAGTAGCTTGAGTATGGTTAAGTTAAGATGAGCAATGTTTATTATAATACTCATTTCGCATGTTAGCAATATCTAGCTCACTGAAGAAATGGATCCTTGTATATACATGCTGAGTATCCAGCACTAAACTACATCCATATACTAGAACCTTATCTAGATCCTCAATGTAAATAATTTAATCTATTCTATTACATTCTATTGTGTTATCTTTGTTTCCATAGAAACCACTACCCTAAGCCTTAATATTTCTAATGCGCACAGTCAGCGTGCAAAAACTATTATAGATAGTTAGATCAGAATCACAACACATATTAAGGTCTCAGGCACGAGCTCAGCAATTTGAGTACGAGACCGGTGGAGCCGGCTTGGATCGTTTCTATTTACTTACATGCCTAACTCGCTCACGCCGCCTGAACCAGCTATAAAGTCGGTGGCTAACTAATTATAAAAAAAAAATAGAAGACTCCAACTCAAGGACCCAAGAAATAAAAATCACTCCATTACCCCGTTTGGTCAGAATCTTCCACTCCCCGTTCCGATTCTTCTCTGCCATGCTATTCGTCATGACTACTCTAAAAATTACGATCCTCGCTTGGAGCAGAGGATAGGTCGCTCGGAGGCTTGCTAAAGCAGCCTATTTCCCGAGTAATAGTGGTAAACCTTTCGAGGTATTTTGGCCCAAGTAGCTTGTTAATAAGTAAATGATGTGGCAGGCTTCTTTTTAATCTGCGCGTGAGATGAGAATTTTTTACTCATTGAATAAAATGGTTTGGATTGGTCTCCTTCCCGCAAGCGCACAGTAATGTGACGTTCTCATGTTTAAATTGGTGGTGATAAGCCGCGAAATTTCCGTGCCCCGTTCTAGCTACGATCAATTGATGTAGAAGTCCCCTAAGGAGTGCTAGTTCTGGTGGTTTCCGCCTACGCATCCGTAGATCCAAGTCATTGCAATGCGCAGGACATACTCTTGTCCACCATTTGTCTACAATTATCTGCCGTCGCAGCTGCATTAGACGTCGGAGGTCCGCCTGAGACATGGTCTTTGGCTCAGTTTGGCGGTTCGGTAATTGGGCTAGTGCAGCACGTGCCGCCGCATCCGCTTCTCCGTTCCCTCTAATTTGCGAGTGACCTAGCACCCATCTGACTGTTATATTCCCCCGTTTGGTCAGGTCACGGAATCGACGACTAGATTTTACACTAGAAGCTAGTTTTCCTGTTCTAATTGCAGCTACTGCCGCCTAATTATCTAGCAGAACTTATATATGCTCCCCTTTCCTGAGAAAACCTAAAGCACTTTCTAAAGCTCGGAGCGCCCCTGTAATTTCTGCGTCGAATACCTCGGAGCCATGGAAAGGGCCATAGTTGTGGTAGAGATCCTCGCTGCAAGTCTAAGCCTATTTCCCTCTAAAATTATTCTGGCAAGTGGTATACCCTCCTCCCTATGAAGAATCTCGTTTGGAGTCGTCTTCCAGACTGGTAATGCAGCCCTTAAAGCCGTGAGTATCAACCTTTCGATAAGTGTATAGAGATGAGCTGTCTGTGAAGTAACCGTACCTCTGATCGTTGGACGAGTTATACCAGGCCACCAAACCTTCGCTCCATGTGTTGCTACAAATACAACGTAGGAGTCTAATGCATTAACGAGCGGGCTAGGAGCAACTCCTCTTTTTGCCGAGTTTAATCGCCTCATGTTTTGAGCAGCCTTTAGTGCCTTACTGCACTGGGTGGTGGTCAAATTCTGTTCAAAATTAAGGCATGGGTCTAGGTGAATTCCAAGCCACCGTATGTGATCAGCCGGTTCAAATATTGTATTGTAAACTCGAATACTAACAGGTTCTTCTCTTTTACGACCGCTGAATTGTACTACTTCCGTCTTATCTATGTAAAAAGATACTGATTTTCTCTGAGACCAGTTAAGTAGGTCATCTAGCTCCCGCTGAGCTACCACTGCGGTTTCTGCCACGGTTCTTCCGATACCCAAAATTCCAACGTCATCTGCATAACTAAAGCGAGCTCTGAGTCTCCCATGATGCACTGGCTCCTCCATATACAGAAGAAATAATAGTGGTGAGATTGGTGACCCCTGGGGTAGACCGCAAACTAACTCTCTCTGTCTCGTAACACCTCCTTGGAGCCGAACCTGAACACTTCTATAGCTGAGAAATGGCTCTGTCCACCATATTATGTGGTCGGTCCACTCTTGTAATTTCATCCTCCAAATCAATCTGTTATGTAGAACAGCATCAAATGCTCCTTGAAAATCTAAAGTTACGAATGTCGAAGCCCAACCTTAAGATCGAGCCTCTTTTAGGTTATGTATAACACAAGACACGATGTCTGTAGCTGAGTGCTTTGGAAGAGCTCCAAACTGCTGAGAATCAACTACATCCAGACGATCGCGAGGTGGGCCATACGCTTAGCCATAATTCCCTCTAGTCCTTTCCCAAGACATGAAAGCAACGAAATAAGTCTCCAGCCTTCTACTGTAGAAGGATCACGGCCAGGTTTCTGTAGGAGAAACACTTCTACTAATTTGAAACATTTTGAGTGAATACCAACTCGAATACAGGCTTGGAATGGTTTTAAAAAATGGTGAGATTGCTTTCCAGCAAGCTATTAATAACTCTATTGTGATTCCATCTGCTCCAGGAGCTTTACTGCCGCACCCAAAAGTACAAGTTTGAACCTCTTGATCGGACAAATCCTCTGGCCAAGGTATCCGACTCTCTGCTATTACTGGGAAAGCTGGTAGATCATCTGTCGCTTGATGTCATTTTAGAAGAGCGTTGCAAAGGATGTTTTCTCGTTCAGCTGGATCCGAGATGTTTCTGCCTCTATGATTAAGCAATGGGGGCACCTTTCTTTGGCGAGGTTTGTTTTTCTGAGTATTTTACCTGTTCTGTCGCAGGTACAGATCTTTGTAGGTTAGATGTGAATGATACAAAGATCTCTGATTTCTTGATGTAGGAACCAAGCAACTATTTATGTATACAGTGGACATCATTAGGCAAACCGCTAGTCCAATTTAGACATAGCTCCAGCGATGGACTCTTTCGTATCCTGAGACAAAACATAGCCAATACGTTAGATGATTCATACCAGGAGTAATGTGCTCTTAATCATTACTCCAACATTGTTCCATTGCATCGGCTTGTAGATATCCAGCAAAGTAGTCATAGCCTCTATCTGCTTTTTCCAATGCTCTCTCTTAGCTGATGCAACTACATCCTGAAACTTTTTAGCTAATATTAGACGTTGCTGAGAAGAAGCAGTTCGATATTCATGGTATGCTACCTTGCCCTTGGGTGTCCACCATGCAGATGACCTTCCATGTCCTGGTTTAGACCAAGGGCCTGTTAACTTTATAGCACGGGAGAGACTACTACGCAACTCTTCTACATAGGTTTCTATTTCCTGTGTCGTGTTGAGTGACAGCGGCGGCGTCAGCCACTGTGATATTGTGCGTGCAAACCTTGGAAATTCTTCTCTTCTCATACGTAATGGATACGGAGAAATTTTTTTATTTTGATCTTGAGAAGCAGTTGGGATAACGCCTCGAATGGGGAAGTTGTCGCTGATTTCTGGTCATACATTCGCTCCTGTCGACCCACGCATGCGTGTCTGGCACGTTAGTCCACACAAGATCGAGCGTGTTTCCTGCTCTGTGTGTAGGTTCACCAATAACTAGACAAGTGAGGTTATGCTTCTCACCCCTATTTTCTATCTCGTTGCCCTGTCCGTACCACCTTTCAACACTCGGTTGCCATGCCCAGTGAACTGAGTTGAAGTCACCAGCCGTAACAGTCATCGGGGAAGGGATCCGGTCGAGTAGAGGACGAATTGATGTTGAGTTGTTGGGGACTTTGTAAAAATTTAGGAATATGATGCCATTGACAGTAACTCAGCAGTAGTCACCAGTAGGAAATTATAAAGGAAAGGATTGCTTCGCTGATATTCTGTTTCTGTCTATTTTACTGTATATTGCAACTCTTAGTCTAACTTCTGCACCACCAAAAGGTAGGTGAAGATTGTATCCAGGATGTGTCTTGGTACAATTAGACCACCAAGGTTCTTGAATTAGTATTACATCTGCACAAAGTTCGTATGCACGTGATAATGCTATGTCTTGCGTCGTACCTCCCCTGCCTACGTTGATTGAAGGAAAGCTGATCGTGGGTGGAAGGCGAGAAGGAGCTCGTACGGAGCCCTTTATGAAGTTTCTTCAGAGTTCAACACTCCGAAGTTTAAGACACGCGTCATTGCTGAGTCTGCTATTATGACTTCTGTGGCGGCAGTTATGGAAATTTTTGGAGTTTCTTTTGCTTTAGCTGCGGCAACTTCTGCACGGATGGTAGCAGCTCTGGCTCTTTCGACTGCGCGATATTCGCGTTGACTTACTTGTCGAGTAGTTGAAAGCCGTTCTTTAGTTACTGGACCTGATCTTGATGGTCGAGCCAAGCAGTCTCAGCTATCAGATCGATGAGGTCCCCCACAGTTTCGGCATCTTGTGACTGCCTTGAATTCAGTAGAGGAATGCATGGTAGATGGGCAGTTCCAAAATGCCGGCATTCTGGAGCATCCACGTGTAGCCTCAAACCATAGACAGCGCTTGCACTGTTGCACTGAGGCTCGAGGTTGGTGAGTTAGGGCTACGCCTGAGTCGTCGAATAGTCGAAACCCAGGCTTTGGAGATGAGGCCTAGGGAAAGAGCACTAGCCACGAGCGGTAAAGTGATACATTTTTGCTGTTTCTATGGACTCTGACTCTGCTCAGAATGCAATTCGTGACTCTTGTTATTTCCGTAGCCACCATTTTTGGGGTAACCACTATTCGCCCACTAAGCATGTGAACTGCCACGGGTACAGACGCAATGCGGAGAGCAACCAGATCTGAGGGNNCTCAAATGGTATGAGGGTATCAGACGCAGCCAAGAGTCGAACCTTTGCTTCTTGGCTTTTAACAATTATGCCCAAGCCCGTGCGAACACGGTTTATACGCTCAATATCTGTTGGACAGCATATGTTAGTGTTAATAATTGACTTACGAATACCAGACGGAGAGAGTTGTCTCCAAATATGTTTTTAATCTAGGCGTATGAAGAGACGGTCATTGCTTGATGGCTTTGGACAACTTTTTGTAGATATTTGTATAGACACGGCTTCAGCCATCTTCGTGATTGGACGGCTTGCTTATAAGTTCGAGCCTTTGCGAGCAGCTGTCGCCAAACTTTTCGGTCACCTGATTCGCCGCTGCTATTTGATGTAGAGTTCTTTGATCGGGATCCGTAAAGATGGGTTAGAATTCCCCAACGAGGATAGTTTCTGCCATTGGTTGGCAAACCTAAATGAAATTGTTGAGTGGTTATTAACCAAACTGAGGAGTGCTTCTAACTTGGACCCCAATTCAACTGAGGCAACGCCCAATCGAAGACGAGTGAATGATTCTGAGACGACACAGCCCAAATTATGCACCAATCTTTCCTCCGAGAAAGCTGCGTCTCTCGATCGACGTGTTGTTGTTGATGTAGAGGAAGCCAAGTATTGGGAGGTCATTATGGTTAAATCCTTTACAAACAATGGCCAAGAATACTTGATCTCCCTGAATCAGGCCAGCGCGATTAGTTGTTGTTTGTGTAAGCATATGGCGGGAAGCAAATCAGTGTGCAATCATGTGTACCTTTCTCTATTAGTCCATGGATATAGCATATCCTACGATACTAGGCACAGCGAAACCGCAGACTTCACTGAAAAATCTCTTTCAAATCTGACAGCTGAGCTATCAACAGAAACTGTAGCAACACATAAGTCTGACGAAGGTGTGAAGGCAATATATTTTGAACAGGTAGGATTCATGAATTCTTTGGCCAATAGCTCCAGTCCGTTAATTGACGACGAGATAGAGGCCTTCAAAAATATAAATGCACAAACAGCTATGCTAAAAAGAGGTAGAAGCTCTAATGAAAGGTCGTGATCGAAAAGGCAACGTAGATGATTTCGTGTTTTAAATCTTTTGTAAATTCATACAATTTTAGTTTTCACACAACTCAAGACCAATAAATTTCTAAATTTTCATTAATCACTCTTCCACGAATTCCCGCGACTAATATCCGTACCATGGATAAAACCATGAAAAATTTGTAAAAGTACTTGCAGGAATCAACCAGTTGATTCCTGCAAATATATTTACAACTTATTCATGTTTATATTTTAATTTAGTCATCGAGCGAAGATCGCTTTGCATTGGCGTTGTGCTCAGTGGGTTTTGTGCTGTTAGTGGAAGGCCGCGTTGATCGAGAAAGATCTTCACCAGTTAGTCTCAGCGACACTCTCTGTAATGAAGAGTAAGCATGTTCCGCCATAACTCCTCTTATTTTGAATTGGATTACGGACATAAAATTGGCTAGTATCCGGTTAGATAGCCAATTATGAAGTTATGTCGAGCGTGTAGTGACACGCGCCGTTGACCGGGCGTCTCTCACCGCTTACATTTACGGGTTAATCAAGCGAGAAATTTAGTCTTTCCAACGCACCGGCCCTGGCTGATAAGGCAAAACTATCTCCTTGCCACCATTCGTCAATTTCACTATTAAAAATTACTTTACTGCGACGGTGATAATTGAACAATTTTCAGCACATATTTAATTCATTAGCAACTGAACCGGTCACACACACGTACAGACTATTCTCAGTACTTGAATATAGTGCCGAAAGCAAATTTCTCTACCTCAAAGCAATAAGCTGCTAATCTTGAACACAGAAGCGGAGTATTTTGTCAAATAAATCTTCATTGTAGGAAATACACTAAACTCTATCATTTTAGATTTATCAGCACAGTGACCTCAATCTAACGAAAATTCAGACAATCCTTGTAACAAATTGTTGCCATTTAGCCAAACTCACCATTTCGACAACTTTTCCGCTTAGACCAACTCTCCTATTAAAAATCTAGAATTTCCCAACGAGGAAAGTTTAACAACTGGTTGGAAACTGAAAATGAAATGATTGAGTGGTAGCTAGACGGAACGAGAATCGCTCCAGAATCTGCTTCAAAAAATTTGGAAATACGACTGAAATAACTTCCAAACGCTGTCGACCAACACCGTTTGAGTGGACAAAATATTTGAAATGCTCAATCAGTGTTTGGGTATAGTATATCCTATGA
>MCBS01025011.1:0-19057 GCA_003611235.1 Golovinomyces cichoracearum
AGCTAATAAAATTTGTTATGTGAGTGGTTGATTGACAAAAAAGACTACTTATATTGTAATATGGTGTTGTACTCCAGCTAATGTGTAATATCACGTGCTGTGAGTTTGACATGTTTGACCATTTTCATTAGCTCTTATTAGCCGAGGGGCGGCCGCACAAAGGTATAAATAGGAGCTTCGCGCTCATGTCTTGTAACAACCAACTTCCTACAATCGTTAGTATCTGTAATTGCAGATTCATTAGATTGCAAATACAACACTTCATTCTGAGCTTAAAAAAACTGCATGTGTAGTATTAATTCCCTAATCTCATACCTGTAACAACTAACAATATCGACAAAAGAACAGAAGAGCTATTCCAATCTTTGCAATGTTCCTACGCTAGTTCAGATAAGAGAGCCTTCCCACAAAAGAGCGGTAAACATCGATGGGATTGAAATTGCAAAAAGGAAAGACGAAAGTACTGAGAGATATCACGATTAGGCAACCCAACGATAGATGATAAGGAAGAGCTAAAAAGGGAAAGTCAAGAGTGCAAAACGGTCTTTTTACCAAAAAAGAATCGAATAAGCAAGCAAAGCAAGGGAATTATTTGATAAGTTATATTGGCAAAAGTCAAAAGGTACTCGTTGCACCCCTTCTCACATTGACCCACTTTCACCCAGCAGTCATCCTGCCCAAACTCTTGAAGAAAAAAGAAACGGACTTTTGAAAAACCTCCTTTGCAATCAGTTTAAATTGGAAGAAATCTCAATACATACACCTTCTATGCCCAAAAAATCCTTTCCTTTCCCGGATCTCACTTAGACAGATGTTTTAAGTGCCATATTCCGTGCTGGGAACACAAATCTAGGAATAGATGTAAATCTCAGCCTATTATTACGACTCACGTGGCCACCAAACTTTTAAGCAAGCGAAATATCTGTTTCAGGCTTGTATAGAGACTAGATACCATCCTAGCTCCTTTCGCACAGCCATCGTGACAATCATTTGAAACCCGAACAAAGAAGATAAGTCTACGACAAGATCATATAGACCAATAGCCCTCCTTTCAGTGTTAGGTAAACCTGAAAGTCTCAATGCAAGACGTATTTCGTGGCCTGCAATTTAATTTAAGATCCTTGGATGGCAGCAATTCGGTTCGCTACCGCTCCGGTCCTCTGTTGATCTAACCTCTTGTCTTACCCACGACGTAGATTCTGATTTTCAAAGGGCCTCACAGCTACTATTGCTACCTTCGACGTAAGAAGAGATTTTGACGCTGTTCTCCTAGGGAAACTAGTAATCTGTCTTAGAGAGCAAGGCTGGCCATCATTCTCATGCGACTGGGTTGGCTCATTTGATACTAAGGACAAGATATCTATTCGGCCTGATGGTGAGCTAAGCCTACCATAGGAATCGAGTGTGGAGTTCCACAGGGTTTCCAATTATCACCTATTTTATTCATGCTGCATATACCTACTCCTTTTCGACTAGAAGGCTATAAAAGAGTTTTTGGCTATGCTGATGATGCTGCAATCCTCTAAATCTCACCTTCTATCGAAGAAAATACACAAAGGATTGGAGAAAGTATTAATTATGCTTTGAGATGGGGCTCCTCCGAAGGCTTTACTTTCGATCCCGCTAAATTAGAACTACTCCACTTCTCCAGGAAAAGAAAAGATAAAATGCATAGTCCTAGCATAATCACTGACAGCCTCACAGTCTCGGAGAATACTAGCAGACCACATCTCAAATGGCTTAGGGCCCACTTTGACAAAAAGCTTACATATAAGCACCGTGAAAGGACACAGGTCACTAAAGTACTTAAGGTTGTAAATACCTTCCTCTGCCTCGGAAATACTGTGAGGAGCATCTCCCCACGTCTCTCTAGATATGCTGTAATGTCATGTCCGTTACCTATTGCACATTTTGCCGCGGAGACATGGTGGCCAAAAAAGGCATTATGGAGATAGGATATTTTCAAATAGAGTTGGTCAACATATAAATATTTTGTGTAAAGTCCAAACTACTGCTGCAAAGGCTATCCTTCCAGTCTTCCCTACAACTCTATCCCCAGCCCTTTTCAGAGAAGTAGGATCACTCCCTCATAGCAAGCTCTCAATAATATAACTAGATGTGGTGCTATTCGAATTCGAGGACTAGATAAACGGCATCCATTGTATCCGAGAAGCTGTATTTCAAATTCTAACCATCTCCCACTATGAAGATTCTGCCGCTCAAAACAAAAGATCCCTCAGTCTGAACAGATTAACTCCCTACTATACTCTCCCTGGGATATTCAAAAAGTAATTTATGAATCTCACCATAGGAACTTCTCATCAATCACTACATATGAGTCAAGAGCGTCTATATTTAACAATTTTCTCAGCTTGCTTCCTTAAAACGATATTTTGGTTTTTTGCGGTGAATCAAACCTTCCAGATAGTAAAGCAGGTTTTGGATTTGTCATCTTTCAATTTGGAGGGCAAATTGACTCAGGAGCCATACCACTGGGGTAGGGCAATGAAATATATGATATTGAGGCTTGTGCTGTCAGATGTTGGATAGTTAGAGAAGTGATTCAGGGAGTTCTTGGCTGTAACTACATAATAGATTTAGGTTTCATATGTATAAAACACGAGTATGAGATTACCGGTTATGATGATGGTGCTACTCGCTTAATAGATGTCTCTCCTTAAATACCTTCATTGGCTCTAAGTAGATACCTCATCTTTACTGAAAACAAATATTACAAATCTTTACCTGTCTACTGCTTAAATCACGACATGTGCCATCCTAAAAATAATGGAAACAACGATAAGCCTTCCGACGGCTCGTTTATCAAAAGATCTTTGGATATTTACAAATAATCATGAAGCTGCATCAAGGCTTCTAACGAAAACGGCCCCAAAATCATCCTAAGCAGTACAAGAAGATGCTTTAGAGGCAATTAAGGAAGCATGAAAAGCCCGAGTGAGGCTTCCCCATATACCAGAAGGGAATACCAGAATACGCTGGTTTCCTAGCCATGCTGAAATCAAAGGTAATGAGCTAGCAGATAAAGAGGCCGAAAGAGGAGCAACTAAAAACTACCATGGACCACAAGAGAGTTTGTCATTTTCAGCTCTAGAGCAAAAGAAGTTATCCCAAATGAGAGATGAAAGAATCACATGGTGGAAGAACAACATCCCTGAGACGTACACCAAGTAGTAATCAGGACTGCGTCTAAATTCCTGAAAGAACTTTTGTTAAACAGTAGATATCTAGATCAGATAATCGCTTTCAAGATAGGACATGGCGACTTCGCTGCTTATCATACTCGATTCAGTCACCCAGAAGCCAAAATTTGCTCTCGGTGTGGATCGCGCAAACACAGACTCATTTTCTTTTGTAGAATCCAACGATGACAAGGCGGTCACCCAGAATGACCTATTACCTCACTCATCCAAGAACTACTTGGAATTCCGGAAGGAGCTGTGAAATTAACAAAGTGGCCGGAAAAAGCCAATTTTTTATAAAAATTTACCCGCGATAATGCTACGAGAAATAATAACTAAATTTAAGTGGCTCAACCTTACTCAATTTACTTTGTAATATAAACCAAATATGTGTGCTATTTCATAAAAAGCACTAAGTCACGCATCTTAAGTTTGAAAAAGGCCTTACCTGTAGAGCCTCATCTCTAGCATCTTTTATGCAAGATTAGGATTAGAGAAGATTGTATATAAACATGATTTCTACGTAAGAGTTAAATAGTAAAAAAAAATTAGAAAACAAATCAAAACAAATGAAAATTTCCAACATACGGTCCCCTGCTCCATACCTTTTAAAACGATTAGGTTTTGTTGTTGAATTTAGTAATAGTAATAAAACGCCAGAAAGCCTGACGTCTCTCTTGCCCTATTATATACATTATCATAGGTTGTGGTTCCTGCATCTTCCTCCATAATTGGATGGTTGTACGATACTCTGCTAAATGCCATGGTCATTTCTCCCGTCTAAATTTACATGATAATCCTGCGTTTTGGTATTGAAAGCGCCTGTCGTAGCTAGTGAAACCTCCATGTCCAGCTTCTGCCATTGTCAGCCGATGATGAGCCCATCTAGGTAGGTCCGGTAATGACGCAGATATTGTTGAGCTTTTAAATCGGTGAAACTTAACACCAATATTGGTAGAACACGTCTCCTTAGGTTCTTAGAAGCTTTCAGGTGCCTAGAATCTATTAAATTGCAACGAGAAGAGAACATTTTCTGTTAAAAAGGAGAAAAGGAAAAATTTTTATTTGTGCAATACTTTCTTTAACTGTCGAGGGGATTTTGGAGAGATAGGACAGCGAGATTTCTGGGGCGGGTTTGGCGTAAGGTTATGAAAGCATTTTAAAAAGATGAAAGGAATTGTTCACAGAAAGAAAAGAAAATATTTAAAAATTTTTCATAGCTTAGAGACTACTTACAATATGATTTTTTTTAAGAGAAAACAAAGGAACGGTGATACAACATTTTGGTTTTTTTTATATTGATACAAAGTCGACTCCACACGAACACGCTACGAAATTTGAATATAGTGGGATATTTGCTGCTCCTAAAATCATCCAGAAAATGGAGAAATCTGAAGATCCTATCATAACTCTACTTCAAGATTATTCTGAATTAAATTCCACACACATAGACATTCTTTCTAAGTTACCTTCGCCATTAGAATTTATGCGTTACGTTTCACTCAACCGTCCATTCGTTATTCGTTCCGGTGCTAGTGAATGGGAAGCCACTCAGTGCTGGAATGTTGCCAAGTTGAAACAAATCTTGAAGGGACAATTAATCAATGTAGCTGTCACTCCGTACGGCAACGCCGATTCACCACTACGAAACGAGGATGGAGAACTATTATTCATAAAACCATGGGAAGAAAGACAAAATTTTGATGAATTTATCGATTTTATTGTCGGGCAAGAAAAGCGGAAAAAGAATGAAGACGGGACTTTTCACGAAGAGAAGGAAGTGAGATATGCTCAATCACGTATGAGGAGCAAAAAAATTAGTTCACCTTATTCTTGTTTTTATTCTGTATCCTGCTCTTCTATTCCGCGGCACTGGCTAATACAGCTACTTATCTAGAAAATGACAATCTTCATCATGAATACCTCTCTCTCTTTCCTTACGTCGAGAATGATATACCTTGGGCACGAATTGCTCTTCAAAAATCTCCAGATGCTATTAATATATGGCTAGGTAACTCTCGTTCTGTCACGGCTCTGCATAAAGACAACTACGAGAATATTTACGTACAGGTTCTGGGCCAGAAACATTTTGTCCTAATACCGCCAATAGCCTACCCTGGCGTCTGCGAAAAATTTTTAACCCCAGCTTCGTATGTGAAGAATCCTAATGGTGAATGGGATATTCATAGAGAAGGCGGCCCCAAGATACCATTTCCCACGTGGGATTCATATGCACAGTCAAATGTGCGGTGGCAGCAGAATAAATATTCCGAGTTTATATCCCCAATCAAAGTAACTTTAGAGGAGGGTGATATGCTATATCTGCCTACGCTATGGTTAGTGACATCAAGCCTCAGTTTCATAACTGAGTGTTCCGCGTGTAGCCGAACTGATAAAAATCCGTACCCACAGGTATCACAAGGTTTCACAATCATGTTCAGAGGAAGGGATCTGCTGTGCCATTAATTACTGGTATAGTCTACCTGTTTAGGACTCGCGTAAATTAACTTATCAAAATTTAAGGTACGACATGCACTTTGATGGAAGCTTGTTCTCGTTGTGTCAATACGTCAAAAACACAGTAATCAAAGCCTTGGAATCTAATCATGTATCATGAAGCAATGACAAAATAATTGTAAATCGAAAAACGAGCCAACCTTGAGGAAAACACAGCACGTAATCACAGATCAAGAACTTTAAACGTTCAAAATTCCCAGTTACTTTTCCAGGGGGTTAGAGAGGCTCGTCGATTGAGTAAGGTATCAGTTCTTTATATATCAATGTTCTATTGTCTTCTTTTGGTATTTGACTAGGGTCGCTAGAGCTTGCTAGGAGAATAACACCATTTATCTGATCTATTGTCAAAAATATACGCTTTTAAAATTAAATCTTTGGGTACTTTCAAATTACACAGCTAGCCTAGTCTTTGCGCTTTAAGGATTTCTGTAGAGAATATAGTCAATTTGATCAAAATTGAGAGCCGTGAGGTGATGTTGTAATTATTAATGACCTCAGCATGGGAAAAAGAATTTTTACGTATCAGATATGCTTTAGTTTTGGGCCATACGTTTCGATTGTCTGGAAGTCCATAAGATAAAATGCTGTCATTTCTTTCGTACATGTGTAAAAATCCAATGCTGAAGAACGGTCATAAAGTTGGAGGGTAGATCTTAACAATTACACGACTTGAGTGGAATATGCTGGACTTTAAGTATCATCAGCGATTTCACAAACAAAGATGGATATAGATATCGGCGTTTCGTACCGGAATGAACAATTTTGAGGAGATTAGGAAGCAATTGCTCGGGCAGATTTATTTCCTCCACGATTATTCTTTCTATGTTTAGAGACAGTGCTCCAACCATCTTCTTTTAATGCTTTTGCCTCTGGTTCCGATGGATCATTGCTTGTTGTGTTGGGAGCTGTGCTTGCTCCATTCATATTCGGTCTGTTCTGGTGGTCTTCAATATATCTTTGGTCACGCCCATCGTTTCTTCCGCGTACGGTCCCTCCATTTCCAGCTCTTGGTCCTTTGGGAATGTCATCTCGAAGAGCCAGAGGTCCACTAGAAGCACGTCTCCATTCGCCAGCCTCAGAAGGGTTTGATCTAGCTTCTGAAGTCACATCCTTTATTTTTGAAGCTTTATTGTTGTCATTGTCCCCATTCAATTGTTCATTAATGCTATTCTCGTCTTTCTTTAAACTGCTGCTTCCTTGTGTTCTCTGAAGAATCTCCATCTTTTTTTGACCCTCTACTTCAAGGGTGGCTTTGATAGTTGCTTCTTTTCTCGCCTCGATAACTTTCTCCTCAGCTTCTTTTTTCTCTTTTAATAGAGCTAGTCGCTTCTCTTCAATCTCCCTTTCCTTAGCAGCGGTGTCTATCGGTTTTGCTGCACCAAACGGACTTGCTTTCGCATCGCCAGGAGTCAATATATTGGAGTTATCGTGTACCTCTGACACGGTTCTCTTAGTAAGATTTAACTTCGGCCTGCTCTGTGGAACAGCTGCGCTACGACCAGGGGAGGATGGCCCTTCACTTCCATCACGAGATGGTGCTGGCGAGTTGACAGCGGGCGCATCAGGTCGCATTTTGCGTCGCCATTGATTATCTTGTTCAGCCGCAGTAAGAGGGCGCTCAGCCGCAGGTCTTTCTTGAAATTCCCGACGAGGTGGTCGAGAGGCTTCCTGAGGTGTTTGTTGCCGTCCTTCTCCCCATGCTGCTGGTGAAGGCTTTCGGTCTCGAAAGGCAATATCCAGCCTGTTAGCATCATTTGTTCTAAGACGGCTGCCCTCTTTATTGATACGTTCTGATGGCATGATAGATGGAAGTGGGCCTTTACGTTCCCAATTTCCAAGATCACGAGTTTTCCCATCGTTCTCTGTATAACGGTCCCTACGATCATTTCCATTATCAGATCCAAAACCACGAACGTCATCACGGCGATTACCTGCCATTCCTGACCTGGCAGGTAAATCTGGAAGAGGTCCTTTTCTACTCCAGTCGCTAATATCCCTTGCTTCTGGTCGATCTCCTCTATCCTTGGCTTTCAGGAACAACATAATCAGCGAAATTGGATCATTTGAAGAAAATAGAGAAACCTACGTGGATCTGCGATACTGATCCTTACACTACGTCCCTGGAATTGGGAGCCGTTGAGCGTTAAAGCTTGCTTTAGCCCATCTCGTGTTGCAAACTCGGCATAGCCAAAGCCCTTTGGTTTCATATCCACACGGTCTTCGATAATTCGGACATTCGTACAATCACACCTGGCAAAGAATTCACTTACATCACCGTTTGTCGCATCAAATGAAAGATTTCCAAGATGAACAGTGAAAGGAGGCTTATCGGGGAGAGTTGGCTCGTCGCGAACCGAGTACCCTGTAATTGTGAGTGCAAGTCAATGTAGACACTTTTTTAAGTTACCCCCAGTATTCCCACTGCCATATGTGCCAGTAGTTGCACTGTAAGTACGTCGCTCTGTACCATATCCAGTCCGAGAATCTTGTTTACATGTGAGCTCATTTTAGAGCAAAAGTGCTTGTAGGGGGTTATTATTGCGTACCAGCTGAGAGAGATATTTATAAGCGTGTGCATGTGGATGTCACATAGAGTATACTTACAGACTGGCATATCCTCCATCTCATCAGCCCAAGAGCCCATATCTATTAGTTGTCACAAAGGGCCATTAAGTCGTTATGTTGTAGTCGCATACCTTTATCGGCCATAAATTCTCCCAGCGACATTTTCTGCATTTCTTTCTTTTTGGGAGCTATTTTATACATAAATGAGAAGATTATTTATTGAAAGGTGAGTTAGATTCATCATCTCACCCATGTTCGCGGCTTTTTTTAATTTTGATCTGTATCACCAAGCAGATGCACGAATTTTAGTTATTAAATCCCTGATTTTGTAGGTTTGAAGGCAAAATCAGTCTACCTCGATAACTGTTGGAGTTCGGATTCGGACGTTTTTGAAATTATATCTCAAATGTGATGGTGCTGTAGATGGTTATTTATTAATCTGACAAAACGAGAAAATAAGTGCTAGTGGGATTACATCTTAGCCAGGATTAGCCCCGCTAGTGGCTGATTACGTTTGACTTTAGGGCAAATTTCAAAATAGTTAAGAAGTTCTTATAACGAGTATGAAAAATAGCCAAACTCAAATCCAAGGACGAACTCAAGGAAAATTTTCATAGCAGGTTATGAAAAAATAAATGAGAAACTTGATTTAATATAATTCTGCGAATCAATAAAATGAAAAGGCAATAATTAAACAATGTCACAACCTTTAAGTAACTTGTTGGATGAGAAAACGCCCTCTGCCAAGAAGAATGAAGTTACACCAGATTTATTGAGCATTCTAGCTCCAGTTTCCCACGTTGGTATTGTCACTGGTATGTTTAGATGCCTCTTAATATGTTGATTAATCATTTGTACTCCAGAATTTCGACATACACATAATAACTGATACTAACAATAGGAACTTGCGGTTTATTTGTGGGAGCTATAGCCGGCATCGTTCGCTCCGCCAGCCCTGTTTTGTTTTCACTCGCTTCTGGTGTTCAATTTTCTATTTTGGGGTCTACTATTACTGGCAGGTTCCACAATGTTTGAACTACGCTATCTCTATTATGTTAACTGGCTCTTTAGCTTTCAGACAGATTCTACTTCATTCTTGGAGCTCCAATGAAATCTCAACTAGAGATAAGCTATGGATATCTGCTATGGCTGGTGCTCTGGGTGGTGGAACATCTGGTGCAATTCTTCGTTAGTACTTTGCATAACTCTTGCTACTAAACTCTAACTCGGCCCAGGGGGGAGAAAGAATATTTTTCCAGGCGCTGTTATGTTTGCGCTCTTTGGAGTGACTGGACAAGCATTGTACAATAAAATGGAATACAGTAGACAAATGTCCTTTTCTGAAAACTCCAGAAATTCGGGTTGGATGAATTTTAGATGGAGTCCACTAAGGGTAATATCAGATGAAGAATATGAATTTATTCTGCAGAATAAACTTATGCGAGTTAGGGCTGATATTGCTTTGATTGATGAAAAAATTGAAACGATTAAAACTAATCAACACTTAACAGAGTCCTGTACAGATAGAGAGCCAACTGAAACTTAGAGAAAATCAACCTAGATTCTATAAGTTTCTTTGCATTAATCTTCGCAGTCCTATTTTCCGTGGGGGGGGGGGGGTTCTCAGCCCTCTCTTTTAGCGGTTTTTAACTTTCGTGTACTTGCTTGGCGGCGATTCTTACCCAGTCTTCCGCCTGAGCCTTAACTCTCTCACGACTTTTTTTATCTCCATTCACCTCCTCCCAGTCAGACCATTTTTTAAACCATTTTTTAGCTCCTCTTGGCTTCAGGAATTTAGATTTGATGACACGCTGAAAAACTCCACGGATAATCTCCGGATCACCCTGTTGAATCTCGAGATCCAAAAGTTGGCTCCATATATCAAATCTCTTTGGAAAAGTCGAAAGTACGCCTTCAATTATGGTACGTCCACGTTCGGGCGATCCTGACGGTGAATTAAATTCTAAAGCTGCAAACTTTAAGGTGAGGTTGAGGTGTGAATGCGTAGGAATAGATTGTGTTGCGCGTAGAAGAAGCGCTCGAGCCCGATCAGGGGATAGAATAGTTGTGTACAAGAAATGGGCGTAATTGTACCACACTGTAGGTGAGTGCCCAAACTTTTTGGTAAGAATTTGAAAAAGTGAATCGGCTTTCTAGTAAAAATTGTAAGGTTTTTTCATTAAACAAGGTTCAAGAACGACTTACAACATGTTTCCCGGACTGTATGAAAATACTGACAAGTCTTTCATGAATTTCCTGATCATCGTTATGTAGGCAGGCCCGTTTGAAGACTTCTTCAAGCGTCTCGTCACTGCCATATACATTCTCAAGATTCAGCAAAGCAATCCAAACATTTAGTTTTTCAGTCTCTTCCTTTATATTAATTATCTTGATAGCGCGCTCGGCGATCTCTCTAGCTTTATTAAGATTTCCAGATTGAACAAGAAATGCCATATATTTAATCCAAAGAATTGATGAGTCTGACTGACCCAGCAGATGTCTCTCAAAATCATTGACTGAACGGGGTTCATTTGTATCAAGATCACCTGTCCTATCAATGACAGTTTTGGACTTCTTAGGTCTCTTCGTCTGTTTTTTTTCAGCGTCAGAAGACTCAGATATTTCGTCAGAGACAACATCTACTTGATCTAAAATTTTTGCAGACCAGTCAAAGCCGCCTGGATCTAGAATGGGAATTTGGTTTAAATCTTTGAAATTTGTTCTGCCTTCATCAAATTGCGATAAATTGGTTTTTGGAGCATTTGTGTTTTCAGCCTGGGAAATTTTCACGCCCCCTTCCTCATTATCACTAGATACCTTCTTTTCAGAGTCTTCACTCGAATATTCAGTATCGTCTGATTCTCTATCGCTTTCAGGGTCATTGAAGTAAGATGTCTTCAGTCCAAAGTTTACTCTTCTCTTTTCATTTTCAATTTTTAAGACGACAGCTTTAACGGCATCACCTATCTCGTACAGTTTTTTGACATCGTGAATTCGCTTGTCGGCTAGTTCACTTTTGTGACAAAGTCCACTGATATTATCAGAACCGTCAATAACTATGAAAATACCAAAATCTTCAACTTTTCTAACTTTTCCTGTGATAAATTGACCGACTTTCAATGATTGAAAAGTTATAGGGGGTTCGTAGTCTCTTTCAAAGATAGATGACTTGAGGCTAATCTGAACATGATTCAGGGGTTGATCAACGGATATAACTTTCCCTCTAACTAATTTATCAATTTCAAAATTAGATTTCCAGTCCTCTAAGTATGAATCTGATAGATCAGATACCCGTGCGTAAGCTGTAATATTGCAACTAAGAGAAACAAATATCCCTTTTTCAGTTACATTTTTAATAAAACCCCGAACTACATCATTGACTTTTAGCTGGTCAACAGATGAAATATAAGGATCCTGGACGGCTATTGATGAATTAAGAACTTGAGAAGGTCGAGTTGATAATCTTATTTTTTTATTTGGAGCGTCAATACTACAGACACAAACACGTATGATGTCATTCTTGGAATATTTCGTTAGATCGGCCTCTGAAAAGCAATCAGAAAGGTCTGTTATGTGTACCTGGCCAAATAAACTTTCACCGAGTTGAACTAGGAGATGTCTTTGGTCTTTCTTGACTACTTTTCCAGGGACAATCATGCCTTTACTAAGATTTTTGAAAGAAAGTTGGTCCGAATTTTTGGGACGAGCAGAAAGATCGAGTCGATTGTTTGCGGTATCTATACTGATTACGTGTACTTTCAATGCTGAACCAACAGGAAAATTTGATTCTAAATCCTCTATCACTGATACGTCATCTGAGACGTCCAATGCTGCTACACGTCCCCGGATATTCGGTGATAGATTTACCCAGAGACAATCGTTGGCGACATTATTCACAAATGAAATCCATGTTGACTTCAACTCAATTCTGTCCAACGTGAGTGCTTCCTTAGGTTGGCCTATTTGATCGGAAGGCTTGGCAGATAGCTCGAAGACAGACATTTTTCCGTTTCTATGTGTAAAAGGTAAAAAACAATGTTTACGAGCGTCATGAGTCCCCAGTACACGTACATCAATAATCTGCTTTGGCGAAAAAGACTTGAGAGGTCTCTTTCTGTCTTTAATCGACTCCCACGAATCAAAAATCTGGGAAATATCTACTCGTCCTTTAACATTGTCTGCTAGCTGTACATTTATTTGAGTATCTTTCACCGATGTTATTCTGGCCTTTGTACACTTGCCTATAACGATTTCATTCAAATCTGAGATGCCTTTATCAATCGGATTCAATATGTTTCGCATTTCTAATCCCGAATTACAGTCGTTTTTTAGATCCTTAATTGACAGTTGAAATCGTTTCTGGCTGTGGTCAACAGATATTACTTTAGCTTCCACAGATTGTAACTTTTTCATTCCAAATTCTGGAAGACTAATGACACTATCAGGAAGCTTTGTCTTCGGGAGAAGAGCAGTTAAATTTCCACAAAACTTTACAAAAATTCCAGAAGAGGTTATGTTCTTGACAAAACCATGAACTAAGGAATTTAGTCTGACATCATCAAAGCTTTTCAGTAACTGATTACTTCTGGCATCTTTGACTAAGCTTGGTTTGTTGGTTAAAATGATTAGTCGCTGCTTCTCAACCTTTTCGAGAACAACAAGGTCTTGCAGTATTCCACCGATTCGTATTTTCTTTAGTGCAAAATTATTTTTTGAGGTTGATCCATCGGTGAGGTGTCCTACCGGGAGGAGAGCATGAAGCTCACTACCTTCGATAGCGACCTGAATCTCATCTTCGGACTTTCCCAAGACTTTGGCAGAAACAATTTCACCATTTCCCAGATTTTTTAAAGCAATTTGTTGAGAAGAACTCAGACTAGATGGATCCTTGCAAGACACTGTCATCCTTTCAGTTTCTGGATCGACTTCTAGAACGTGGACATTCACGACTTGTCCAATATGAAAATGTTGACTTGGATCTTGAATGTAAGCCTCACTCATCTCTGCTACCGGGAGGAAACCCCTTACATTTCCGTAAAATTGTATAACAGCTCCGTTCGGAATTATATTGACAATAGTTCCAGGACTCTGCATATGAGGCTTGATATCTTCATAGGTCAGAAACTGTATTCCTTTAGAGTTCACTAAGCTCTTTTTTAAGGTCAACCTAACTTGCCGCTTTTTGCTATTAGTAGATAAGATACGAGCATTCACATTATCACCCTCTTTGAATTTTTTCTCTGGGTAAATCAATTTCACGTCCGACATATGTGCTTGGGGAACAAGTCCAGATATCCCATCAGCCAAGTTGACTAATAATCCAGCAGTACCGGAAGAATTCACTATCAGTTTTTCAATCTTGCCCTGAACCGTGCTTCCGACTTTTAAATCTTCGATACGCAGATATGGCTGTTTAATAATGCTTTCTTGCAAAGATATACTGTAAAGCCCATCCATAGAGTTGAAGCCAATGAGCCGCCCACGATGGGAAGAGCTCACTTTAAAGGGGCCTGTAGTCTCAGAAAGCTTCTCGATTTTTTTATCGCTTATACGGGATATGTGAACGAATCCAGGTATACCTTCAGCATCCACATCGACAAAGAGACCAATATTTGGAACGACCTTATTTACAACTATCTTCTCGACGATAGAAGACAATGGTAATAGAGCTGCGAGTTCTTTTTTCTCACCATCTTTTGTTGTCAGTTTATTTGTGAGGTTTAAGACGTGACTAAGGATGGAAACTCCTAGTTTTGGAGAATCAGCTTGCGGAAATGTACAAATAACTCGGCACATTAGCTTCGATCCGACCTTGTCCTTAGTACATATTTTTCCACTGATTCCAACACCAGAGTGTATCAAATCGGCAGTCACATCCACCATTCCCATAACCTTGCCTAACAGGCCTCTTGAATTCGTCTCAGAGATTGTAGCTTCGACAACTGTACCAGGAAGAAATGAATCCACACTAGAAGCTACAGAGAGATGGTTTTTTTTAGGGTTACCAATTTTGTCTTGATCTGTGGTTAATTTAAGTATCTTACCGTTTGAACTAACACCAGTAACAATACATAATAACGTAGTTCCTTCATGCATATCTGATAGATCAAGCCCAAACCCTGTCTTCTTTGATGACATAAAGCCCTTGATAGAAGGATCTGCTAGTCCTAGATCAAGAACTACGCCATGATCCTCTATGCTAGTAACAGAGGCCATCAGTGTACAATTTACGACAATATTTCGGGGGTCTAAACGCTTATTTGAGTCATGGGGACGAATCGAAAGTTCAATCCTCTTCTTGGCTTTAGATGTTGTGCTCGAGCTGGTTTCATCCAAGGTAGATACAACATAGGCCCTGAGATATTGGCCGATTCTAAACATATTCTGCAATATTATGGGTTGAGCTTGAGTTACATTATTATCGAATTCTTCGGTAATATCAGTAAAAGTTTCGAGCCTCTCAGATAGTCTGTCAGATATCGATGTGATGGATACATATCCGGTTAAATTATTTGGCAAAGAGAGGGCGATTTCAAATTCATTAATCTCTGCAACCTGACCGAGAACTAATGAACCGGTTACCACACGCTACAGAAAATTAGCTAGTAATCCAGCACTAACTAATGATTTTTAACCTTGAAGTTTAAACTCTCGATCCTCGAAGTCTTCTCGTCTACCTCTGTGGAGAAGTCATCTTTTGGATTTTTCCTTAATTTTGTATTGGTCCTTTGGCGTTTGTTAATTTTTTCTCTGTTCCCATTGTATGCCTTTGATAATTCATTGTCTTGATTCTCAAAAAGAACGTCTCGGGATGCCTGAATCTGTATTTGCTTGTGCTCCAATGGTGTTAGAATACTCCCACCACCTCTTGGAAAAGCCGATTCCTCTTTATCCACAGGAATTCTCTTTCGCTTCCTGGAAATTTGATCGTCTGACGCCATCGCAGGTATTGGATAGCCAAGAGTGACTGATTAGTTACCTAGACATTTGTTTCTGAGATTTTTGGTAATATTTTTAGTGGATCTTTGTAGCCTTGGTAGCCTTACGATGGAAGAGGGCCGACATGAAAACTATTCTTTCCGGGCTCAAGATTTTAATGGAAATTGATGAGCGGGCAATACCTCAGACATTTGTAGAGGGCAAAATCTTTATTTTATTATTCATGAGAACTTCAAGGATTGGATAGAGAATTACGTATCAACCCCAAGAAACTGCATAAGCCACCGACGGAATCATTCAGCGTACGAGCATCAGGAATACATCGACGAATTTGTCCCCACATCAAGTTTAAGCAAAAACTACAACAATGATGTCAACTCCATATCAGGATACAATTTCCATCAAACAACTGTCTTGTCAAGACACGTAAGTTTATAAACCTTTGGTCTAAAAAAAGATTCTTATATTGAAGCATGATTTCACAAGCTCAAACCTAGAGCAAGTTGGTAAGGAACTTGGTCGCAGAAACGAACTGCATCTACTAAGATAGACGAAGAGTCAATAATTGTTGAGAAAATAAAGTAACAAACGCTTGGGTTTGGAGAAGCCAGAGTATCTAGACACTAAGAGGTCTTTACGGAATGAGCGATCTCAATCAGCTCATTTTGGCATATCTAAAGAAATGCTGGGAAGCATGACTTCAAACAATCCCGAAAACAACAACTTTGACGTTGTCGGCTCAACCCTGACGAAATCAATCTTAAACGGGGTATATAGTTCAGAGTATTCATCTAGAGAATGCTTAACTAGCCAACTAACAGCAGAAAAATCTCCAAAACTCAAGGAATCATCTACTTGCCCTAACCATTACGGATGGCTTGGAGGTATTTTAACCAAGCCTAAGTTATTACTAAGGTCTGTAAATATTTTCAAGCCCAGGACCGGCTCTCTAGAAAACGTCTGTAATGAAACAAGTCATTTTCAAACATCTGGAATATCAAAAAATTCTTATCTACTGACCTGTTTGGACAATCTAAAATAATTAAAGCAGCTGCCCATATAGTCTTTTTGTCTTTCATCACGGTTTGAAAAATTACCGCTAATATATTCTCCTACTAGTAAGGTTCTGGCTGAGCGAGCAACTGTAGATCTAGTTGGTCCTTCGAATGATAAGATTGTTCACAACTCTTCCTCAACCAACTCATATCCGACTAGACTGATTAAATCATTAATGGGAAGTACGTGGACATTTTGCTCAAGTAATTCGAAGGCAACCCATATAACTCCAAACACAATTAAATTGATCAGTCCAGCATCTAATTCTAAGAATAAACCAATCCAATCGTCAAACAAAGTTCCTGATAAGATAGCAAAAAATTTGAAGAACGAAATGAATAGTAAAGAAAATGAGTCAAAAAAACTGCAAGTAGGCCATTTGTCAGAACAGGCCCCACCAAATACTGACACAAAAGAAATATCTACTACCCGGGACCAGAATCCTTGTAACGACTCTCCTCCAAATCTCTTGCTACCGTCTCTAAGTAATACATATCAGACTTGTGAGATTCCGTCTACATTTGAAAAGATCTCTCGTTTTATGAATTTAGGACATCAGAAAACTCAAAAACATTTGTGTCTATCGAGAGAAACATACAAGCTAAGAAAGGCAGTTGTTATAGGTGTTCATGGCCTCGTCCCTGTTCCTCTTCTTCGTGCTGTAACTGGCCAGCCCACCGGAACTTCGGTCCGTTTTGTAAATCGTACAGCTGATGCTATTCAACGATGGGCAGACTCTCATAATATCGAAAATTGCGATATTCAAAAAATTCCTCTTGAAGGTGGCGGAAAAGTTACGGAACGTGTGGAGAATTTGTGGAAAATTTTGCTAAACTGGATCACTCACATTCAAAAAGCTGACGTCATTATGTTTGCTTGTCATTCACAGGGCGTGCCTGTCGCTGTAATATTAACTGCGAAATTGATTGAATTCGGAGTAGTTTCAAAGGCTAGGATTGGTGTTTGTGCCATGGGTGAGTTCTTTTGTAAATTTTTTCCTATTTATTCTGATGATATATTTAGCCGGTGTATCTCTTGGTCCATTTATTGAGTTCAAGTCAAGATTAATTGGTGGTTCAGCGGGGGAGCTCTTTGAATTTGCAGATTCCGAGAGTGAAATCTCAAATAGATATGAAAAAGCCCTTCGGGATTTAGTGACTTTCGGCGGCCGAATTCTGTTTTGTGGCTCCATTGACGATCAGCTCATTTCTATGGAATCTTCCTTATTCTTGACTGCTAGTCATCCTTATATTTACCGAGCTGCATTCATAGATGGACGAATATATGCTCCTAATTTGTATGCAGGTCCCTATTTTTTTGTGAATTTAATTAACTCTCTTTAGTCTATCTCATCTAATAGGGTTTGCTCTTAAGCTTCGGAACATTGGTATATCTGATCATGGCCTTATTAGAGAGTTAGCTCTACCATTAGCGGGAAGCCTGTACAGTGGAGAAGGTCATTCGCGATTGCACGATGATAGCCAAGTGTACGAGTAAGTAAAGTGAATTTTACTTTTAATTATTTTGTTAAAAACAAATTAGTCTTGCTGTGCAATTTGCCTTAGAAACTACATCAGTTGGCTATGTGCCCCTCGAAGTCAAAAAACATAAAATCCCCAAGTCGAGTAATCCGTATTTGCTCCCTTGGATCATGCGTGGATTTCTAGAGGAAGAATATGTTAGGACGGAGCTCAAGCTTGAAACAATAGAATTACTGAAAAGTTTTGAAAGTTGGAAACCGACTACTAAATCTCTCAAAGATATTAAGTACCGTTTAGAAGCTATTAAGTCTAAACTGTAAGGTCCATCAGGGAAGAATCGGCACAATTATTTAATGCTTGTTTCAGTACCTGCTTGAGACGATCAAGTTCCGTTCTCGAGAACCGAAGTATAGAACGAAGGTAAAGGAGCACTTAATATTAAGGGAGAGATAATTCTTCAACTTCTTGAGTAAAAAGCAATATTCATATAGTTCTGTAGGTTAGCTTTGAATTTTAAAGGATAAATTTTTTTGTTAAACCAAAATGGGGCTATCTTAAAATAGAGTTAGGTTAATTATTCTTGTCTGTCGGCACGTGTGAGGATGAATTTTTCATCTAACGAGTAAACAGCTTTATTGCCTGGTCTAAGGCTTGCTAGGAACAAGCAAACCTACGATTATAAGCATCTTAGCTATATGATTAATCTCCAAGATTAACATTGGATTCTCGCAAATTTTAGCCTGTCTATTTTATTTTTGGATTTTTATCGTATCAGCTTAGGCAGGTATCTTTACAGCTTGATACACGTGGAGGTAGCCTAAAACACACGGTTCAACATTTCACAAGAAGGCTCATTCAGTCAATATTTCTCCGGATACGCCATCCGGACGCTAGATACACATGTGTGAAAAGAGAGACACGAGACTGACTCGATGTAGCTAGCTGGATTAGACGTAAATGTTTTGATGAGGCGGACACCAGATAAGCATTGCTGAAATTTGGAGTTTTATGTATTCTAGAAAATTTTCTTAGGGTATTTGTGCCCCGGGTCAAGCCTAGTTGATCAGCACTGTTAGAATTAAAAATACTCAGCAAGCGATGAGAGTTGTTAAGGAACTAAAGTATCTTATCAAATGGATATTTATACAGAAGTAGAGGCACGAAATCTTTTTTCTTGGGGTTTGGTAATGATTTCATTGTATTTTGGAAGCGGCAAGTCTCACTGGTTATTATACGCTAAGTTCACTTTCATCACTATAACTAATTATGTCATTCAGGCGCGGGACTATACGCTCGACA
>MCBS01025012.1:0-18021 GCA_003611235.1 Golovinomyces cichoracearum
GGGGCAGAAGAAGAGATTCGGGAAATGCAAAAAAATAAAATTGTCTTACTTTCTTATTTTTCAGTGAAGTTCAACAAAAACCATCCGAGAAGATTCATTAGGATTTACTAGTTTCTGCTTAGTAATACAAAGCCTTTCTGCTTTGCTTTTTTGTCCTCTGAGAGGAATGACTCCTAGTCACCATCTTTAGGAGTTGTAAGGTGTTCAATGGGTCATATTTGTAACTTACCCAAATAGAATATGACTCTAGCAATTAGAATGACAGTGAAAGAAATGCTCTATACGATGCAGCAAGAAAATATAGATCCTGTAGAAGGGAATCAAGCAAAAAATATGCTCTCTCTGAACCAGCAGCAGTATGAGCTCTTTACTGAAGAGTCTTGTATGCGAATGACTTTGTAAATTAAAGTCTGCCAAATTAAAAAGTGTCAATTTTTTCCGTCTTTCAAAATTGATCTCCTCTAACCTCTGGCTTTTCACTTCCCCAGTTAAAACTCTATCATATTACGAATAACAGTATTTCAAACTTTGTTCCAAGCTTGACATCCTAATATGTTTGAGAGTTAAATCATTCCCAAAATAAACATGTTGCTTTTGATCTAACAAGTGCCAAGTTGTCATGGAAACGTAACTTCAAAAAAAAAACATTCTCGCTAAATTGAACCTAGCTCATTTGAAATAGCCGATCACGTGATATAACTTTTCAAACTGAAAATAACATGTTTAGAACCAACACACATTTTATGATGACTCCAATGGATATAATCCCAGAAAATTAAGTTTAACTGACGAAAACGAGCCCTCTTCCACCTCTTTATTCTAGCCCACTTCTCCCTTTAAATTCCACACTAGTTACATCAGCGCAGATTCAAGAACAACTGTGTAATACAGCCGCAATCAGGCAAATCTTATAACTTGTTTCACCTTCAAAGCGCGCGGCTCCAACTGCTCCAGACTCAGCTTCAAAGAGTCACACCAACGAAAAAGATCAATTCAAAGCCTTCCTTCCTCGCGATATTGCAGAAATTTCCGCTTCACGAAAACTACAAGAAAAAGCACTCAATACTCATCTACTGATATGCACAAGCTTTATTAGTAGAATTGAAAGCACCGTATCTAGCTTTAAAAACTGTTATGGGAAAGCAATGGCAAATAATCTTCAAGCACATTTTCAATCTGCTATCTCTAAATTTGCAGCGGTGGACACAACCCCACCCTTGCCAAAAAACCAGCCGACTATTAAAACAGCGAAAGCCACTGGTAACTCCAAGGCAAATTTACCCAGAAATCAGTTCAATAGCTAGCCCTCTAAGAATCTGTATTACACGGGTTGAAGAGGTGACAGAAAACAGAAGCGGCATCACTCATCCTCTGCCCAGCAAACCCCTAGCTATAGAGAACACCTGGTCAACAGTGGTTCGCAACGGCTACAAAAAGTCTCGATCCACTGTAACGTCAAATGAACAGTCTGGATTAAATACACAGTCTAAAAGTCAGGCTGCACAGCAAGTTTTTAAACTGGTAAAAAAGACAAACTCAAGTAAAAAAGAGCCAACAAAGCGTCATGGAACTACAGAATTCTTGCGCGAGTGTTCGGTGTCTCAATAAAAGTTTATAATTATCAATTTGGTCTCATAGTACAAAGAATCCCCCTCATTATATACTTCCGAGTTCCCCTGGATAGAAACTACTCGAACCCCAACTCTATCTCTCAGTCTAACCCCTGGCTCTACGTATCCGATCTGCTATCGGCTTCTTCTACCTTAATCGTGATATACATCGATCGTTGTACCCCTGCAGGTTTAGGGCAACAAGGTAAATTAATCTTCGCTTAAGGCCAGATCGGCCGATCAGATTTACTGGGGTGGTCCATCGGACCAGCTCCATAACCGGGCACAGCCCGTAACACAAAGAACTTCCAAGACCAAAGGACCTTCATTCGCCTCCCAAGCAATCACGAATGGCGGAACCTTTCTCCAGCTGGAATCCGAGAAATAATAGTCAAAATATTCGCATTTTTACTCGCATAATTAGGGACAATTAAACTTGTTTGCTCAGGCTTTGCTTTGAGCCCCGGAGACAATACCACACGACAAGAACTTTTAAAAGCTGGGATCCGTCGCATTCCATCAGACGCTAAGATAGAGGCCGCGTCAAACTGGATATCTGTCATAGTACCTACAGTTCCCAACTCAATTCAAACACTAGATAGACGAGTAGAAGTTACAAAAATAATTCTGGCCAACGAAACCAAAAGGGAATCTTCTGTTCGCTCAGCTTCCTGAAGACTTTACGGACGAAACCTTCACAACGCTTCCAACCGAATTTGGATGGCTTTTTTTTTCAAAGCTCCTCGACCCGGATTCCGAGTCATTAACGAGTCAGAAAAGATGAGAGAATTCAAGACCCAGCAGCGTCTCAATTTCTGCAAACGTTGCAACGGGCACCACTCACCAAAACACTGCTCGAGAGCATCTTCTTGCGGTAATTGTGGCTCAATGATGCACTCTGAAGACTTCTGTATGGCCATGACCAAATGCAAAAACAGCGGGGGACCTCGCCGATCAGACAGTTTCAAATTTCTCGCTCGACCCAATCGCTCTGGAATGCCTACTAAAGATCAATCAAAAAAATTCCATCAAGCCGATGATCGGGAATTCCAGGCGGCTTTTTGTGCCAAGGCCGCTGAAGCAAAAGCAGCAGCAGCAGTAGAGGAAAGTACTGAATCAACAAGTAGTCAGCCCGAAGTGATATGAACCAGCAACTATCAAACATAATCTGACGAGGTCTCGACAAGAGATACTATTCGCTTATGAAAGGCGACCAATATGGTCCTTCTCCCCCTCTCAGTCTCTCAAATTTATGTCAATAAACGTGGGAAGAGGAGCATCACAGGATATCACGTTAGCTCGTGCACATGAGTTACACATTGATGTTCTTTGGATAAAAGAACCTTGGTGGTCAGGACATACTAAATTACATCCCTTCTTTGAACGACACATTCCATTTTGCGGGAATGATGTGTGGCCTCGAGCTATTACCTATATCCGGAAGAATCCTAACGAAATAAATGCTCATCAGTACTTCCCATTCGACTCCCCCACAGGTGACTACTGTAAAGTTATGGTCAATAATGTAACGTTCCTAAATATTTAAAAAAAGCCTAACACCTCTTCAGCTGTTCAACCACTACTTAACTGGACTCCACCTCAACACTCAGTAGCCGCTGGTGATTTCAACTCGGTTTGCTGGGCCTGGCAACCTGGCTTAGTAATTTGCTATGGTCAGGGTGATCTGATTGAAAGGTGGACCAAGGAAAATAACCTATCTTGCCTAATAATTGCTGAGCCAACACACCGCGCCGGAAATACTCTCGACTCAGCATAGTCTTATACCAATGAGGCCTGTGCATGGGTTGATCTTGAAGAGTTTATGACTAGCGATCACTTACATATATGTGGGACAATTCCAAATCGTTTAAGTAGACCATCTTCTTGTAAAGGTCCACTCAGAATGCCGAAGAATAAGCTCTCCCAGTTTGCAAAAATAGATTAATAATGGACCCCAAAAATTTCATCCCTAAACTAAGTGGTAGAGGTAGAGATCGCTGCAGAAAAAATCTCGGATATTATAAAGGACGCAATAAGGACGGTCGGAAAATACGCAAATAGAGGAAACGGGAAATCTGCATCTTAGTGGACAGCGGAATGCAAATCGGCCCAGAAAATATAAAGAAACACAGTCACTGAGCCGGAGCTCTCTATTCACGCTAAGAATTACAGGAGTACAGTAGCCTCTGCAAAGAGTGAGTACTAGAAAAAATAGGTTGAAAAGACGGAATCTTCAAAAGAAGTCTACAAACTCATGAGCTGGGCAATACCAAGACAAGTCATCACGCCGCCCTCCTTAATTCATGATGGACGTCAAATATTAAATCAAGCGGAACGAGCTAAGATTCTTAGAAATAAACTACTTGAAAGACATCAAGTCGCTGACGAATTTCCTATCAGCATAATACCTGAAAAAGGGAAAATTGCTTGGACAGGAGAATTGAGCGAGTCCGTGTTGTAAATACGTTGATCACTTCTATATTCGGTTAAAATCACTATAATACACTATCTTTCGTCATTTAATAGTAAACCATAGATAACAATAGAATACCATGGAAGATACCATAGAAACTTCTGGTAGATTTGAAGATAACTTTATATTATCCTACCATCCGAAGTGGTGAAAGATATTAGAAAACCTAAGATATTACAACTGAAATCAATCTTTTTGTATATTTCATAATTGAAGTCCCCAAAGACGTATTACCACATGCGTACCACTACAACTTTAATAGTCCGAAGTATGTTATTGAACTGTAAGTAATAGAAATGCCTGTCCTTAAGCTGATGGGATCTCTGTAGAGTATTAACTGCGTGCTGGAAGTGAATTGGTGCCTGCATCAATAATCTTTTCCGCGCATGCCTTCGTCTCCGCCACCGTCCCTCATGCTTTAAGTTATCAGACATTGTTTTCTTCCAGAAACGAGGTCATGATCTCTCAACCATCAAAGGGCAGAGACTAATTGCCTTACTGTCTTGTCTAGGAAAAGAGCTTCAGAGAATAATCGCCAAAAAAGTCCTATATTGCTAGCACAGCAGACATTGTTAGCCAGGAGCAATTTGGAGGGGCCCCAAAAAGATCAGAAAAAGATCTAGTCTCTTGTGTAGTGCATGGAATCGAAGAAGCTCGGACACAGGGTTGGGCATTAACCTTCGTTACGCTTGATATACAATGAGCTTTTGATGCAGTCCTTAACAACAGATTAATATACAGAATGAGTTCGCAGGGCTGGCCTCCAAACATTCTTCGTTGGACCTCCTCATCCCTTGAAGAAAGAAGTATATAATTGTGACATGTGGGAGGAAAGACAACGCCAAAGAAACTAGCATGCGGAGTACCTCAGGCCTCACCAATCTCACCTCTGCTCTTTCCACTTTATTTAGCAGAACTAATGAAAAGTGGAAACGTTAAAGCACGGTTACGGTACGCGGATTAAATTAGAATTCTTGGGATAGGCCGGACAGTCGCTGGATCAGCTTCTAGAGCACAACAAGAAGTAGACAGTTTGTTGGACTGTGCAAAAAATAACGCCGTCTTCTTTGACATTCAAAATTCAGAGGTTATCCAATTTCCAGGCCGACAAATAGAAGAGCCTACCAAAATTATAATCAACGACTCCTTCATTAATCCAGCAGAACACATTAGATGGCTTGGAGTATTTCTTGATCATAATCTCAACTTTAAATAATATGTGACGACATGATGTAGGAAAGTATTGAAAACTGCCCAACATCTGCGCCGATTGAGCCCCTTTAAACGAGTAGTAGCCCCAAGAGCAATCATATCGGCTGTAGATGCGTGTGTTATCTCAGTTGCATCTTTTGGTTCGGACGTATGGTGGCCAGGGATGTCGAGACCAACAAGAAGGAGAATATCTATTCCTCGATGACACATCGTTGCAATCTAATAGATAAAATTATACTTCAAGCTTTGAGGGTAGCTCTGCCAGTCTGGAGAACCATACCGAACGTCAGACTTCACAGAGAAGAAGGAATCTCCCCAGCTCGGATCCTCTTAGAAGGAAATCGCCTCTAGCTCGCCGATAGGTTAAACGCTTTAGATTATCGACATCCTCCAAGGATCTGAGCGCCTGTGTGCCCTAATGTTGGCACTCTGAAATATAAGGCAAGTAAATATTTGTCGAAAAGACCTGAGACTTAAATGTCACGGGCCTAACGTGCTTCTCGACAACTTCCCATAGCCGAGTCCACCCAGTCATTGATTGCAACTGGTTACATCGAAGACCTCGGGATAAAAGTACAGGGTTTAGTAACGTACACTAAATGGACTAGTACAATCAGCCTAACACACATTTGTGCTTATTCAGATGGCTCATCAGAAGGCCATGGTCGATCTAACTGGAGATATGTACTCAAGAGAGGAGGCGTGTTATTCAAAATAGGCAATGGAATCTTACATGGGGGCGAGGTTTACGATGCAGAAATATACAGGGCTACAATGGCTCTTCTTGCCGCACTCTCTCGACGACGAGGGGGCAAAAATATATTTGTTCTGCTCGATATCCAAGCGATAGTGAGAGCTCTGAAGACAGGAAAGAATTCCTTATGTCTACTTCTAACACAGAGATTTCGAGATTTCGTCGAAAAAGCAAACAAAGATGTAAGATGTGTGCCAGGACACTCCATGATCAGTGTGAATGAAGAGGCAGATGCAGAAGCTCGAGCTGCACCACACAAACTCCCTACACGAGACTCATCTCATACATTCATAACTCTAGCATACGTTGGACGACTTATGCACCAACGTCGTCAGAAACTGTTAGACGATTGGTGGTCTACTGCCTGCCCAGCGCGATATTGAGATCTGGAATTACAAGTACATTGTCGAAACCCCCCAGAACTCTCTCTTCCTCGCAGTTTGCTTCATCAACTATTAGCCGCTAAATCAGGCCACGGGGATTTCGCAGCCTACCATCGTCGCTTCCATCATAGCGATGCCAAGTTAAAGTGGACTTGTGGGCAAGAAACCTCACCTAGCCACTTAGTCAGGTGCAAAAATCACGCTCAGATTACGTGGAAATTAAGAAAGGGTCTATCAATGGTAGACTTAAAAATTAACTTCTCGGACATAATTTCTTGAAGAAGTTTAAAGAATTTGCACGTACTACGGGATTTTTTGAAGGCTCAGCGATGCACTGATCCTTGGCTAAATGCGAAGACATATACACGAACATTGGCTAAGCTCACTATAATAATTTCTTTTGTATAATACTTCTTTTCTAAATTTTTTCTTTTGTTCATTTCCCCCCAGTTAATAGTAGGGTGGTGTGAACGAGTTAGGCATGCCTAAGGCGTGAACCCTGCCGGCAACACTGGTCCTGGATCTATTGATGTAGGGCTTGGGCCTGGGACCTTAAACTAAATAAATAAGTAAAGTAAGACCTGACGCCTGATATGGCGACTATAGTCCGCTCTACTGGCCTCGTGTAGAAGACAGCTTTACTTCTGTAGGAGACTGACAGGTTACGTAGTTCGACTATTATCCCGATCTTTTTCTAAGGGCCTTACACTCAGGGCAGCAAGAGTTTTATGCATGAGGTTCTTGAAATTACAATCACTTGTCACAGGCTTATGGCCTATTGCAAGGATCCGCAGTCTATCTGGCTCAGAAACGCAACGTGAATTAGCGATATGGACATGCACCAGCCTCAAAAGACGCATATTGGAGGTAATAAGTAATTTGGTGTGATTTAGCTTTTATATAATCCTACAAGGTGCTCTATTGGCTCATGCAGGACTATCAACTATTTTATGTTCAAAGAGGGAAATCCTTTCGGTGAAAACCCCCCTAATCTTTAGACTTGATTTTCTGATGACACTGTTCAACCCAGTGTGGTTTCCGTCCGATCAAACACATGCACCCTTCTCTTCTATTGCTGCCTCCACCTCTCTCGCAAGCCGAAACTGTTCTACTCATTCTTCTCTTTGCATCCACTGCCTTATTCAAGCTACACCTTCGGGGAATTCCATCATGGCTTCATGCGGTCGATTCTTCGCTTTACGTAACACTTCCCCTCTTCCCCGTGCCCACTGCGGACATACCATGACCTTATTCTTGGCGTTTTGAGACGGATATCCACATTGACATCTCGGATTTTCTACTCCCGGGGCTTTTCTTCAGTATGGATAAGCGTTGATCCCGATATGCTCGCTTCTCATCTGGATGGCAATATTGCTTTGAGCCCTCTTCAGGTTCTGAAATAATTTCGTGTGTATAACAAATTGCTTGCTTTGATATGTTAAAAAATAAATTTAATTTATATATAACTTCGCAAACACATTTCGTACTAACCTATCACACCACTTATATCTAAATAGGCCGTTAACGACGATCATTTCACCTTTGCGTGAGCTGGTGTAAACTCTCAGTATGATGTGCATATCTGAGATAGCCTAGAAAAGTTGCATCTGATACGAAGTTGAAATAAGTAATAAATATGGACGGTCTCTCCAAACGCTTCAGAAGGGTAGCTATGCTTCCGGATTCAGTCCTGATGTCTTTATTAAGGAAGCTTGGCACCCAGCGGTTTTTTTAATTTTTCCTGGCAGCTTCATCCGTAAACGGTTATCGTTTGTTTGAATATAGACGAAAGATGATGAGATTCAAGAGCTCCTCTAAGTGTGTGATCGAATGGAGGCTTGTGGGGACATTACTGATAGACAGAGTCCGTGTAGGTGGTATAGGAGGGTGTACACTCCGAGAGGCATAGGTACATCGGGCGTGTAGGCAGAGAAGGCATATATGTGTTACATAGTCGGACACTCGAATAGTACGATTAAAAAAATTTGATAAAAATGACTGGTAAATTTACAGTCAAAGGCTTCTCATCATTGTCAATCTTATTATTTCCACCCCGGGCTTCGAACTCACTCCAACCTCAAGCTGGTCTGTCTGAACGACGGATCAACTGCTCCTATTCCCTACCGGTTCTTTTCTCATGAATCAAGAGCCATTTTTGACTATTAACATGCGGTGTTGCTAACAACCACATGGCGGAAAACAATTCGTGATAGACAAAGCTCAGGGTATCGCTTGTGAGCTATCGCTGCTCTTAGAGGGCTTTATAATGGGAGAGAAAACGGGCTGTCAGGGCGTCAATAAGGAAAAGGGAAGTGTTACGAATTGCTTGCAAACAAGTCTTCCTCTATATAGATGGTGTTGAGGTGGTACATCGCCAACCTGATGTTGAAGCTCGGACCAAGATCGTTTATGTGTGTGGGGCAACCAGTTTCCCAGCATAGAGCCTGTCTCTGCTTGCAACATCAACTAAATGTGGTTCTATGACGAAAAGGAACTTGTTGATAGATGAACCCAGACTAAATAACGTATTCCTAGTTATCTGAAGGAAAGGGAGTTCATGTACATAACATTCTCTGTTGATCTAGTCGTAGAAAATCAAGTGAACATCCTTTGTATCATTTTCTTATGACTTCGACTGTCTGTGTAAACCTATTCAGATAACTTCATAAGAAGAGATTATCGATGGAAATGCTCGGTCTACCGTTTTTCCAGGGATTTTCGACTCAGAGTGGGTTTGAGTAGTGCTACCGACACTCAATATAAAAGGACGCGCCACATTAGCTTTGATGGATGGCAAGGTGGGAAAACAGCCTCGGTTGAAACAGCCATAGTTGGCGCTGATCAAATTTAAGTCGTAGGAATAAATCTCTTTGTGGATAGCATCAGTAAACACAGGCTAGGCGTAAGGCAACGGATCTATAAATTTCAATCCCCTCCAAGTTTTCCCCGGGTTCGTGTAAAACTGATGACTTACCCGTTCGGAAGCCTTCGGGGCTGGGCTTGTGCCCGGTTAGGTTTAAAATATCACGGCACGGCACAAGCGAGTGGCCTCAGGCCAAACTTACTTTAAACTTAGCGCTTGTACATGGGCCCATGGGCATACTGGTTTAACATAACAGCTCACCCCGATCATCTCTAACCTGTATCGCCAGTCTGAACGATGGAAAACAATCAGGCGCAGGGGAACCTAAGCTGGAAACTCAGCTCACATCCTATTACACTCTTATGTTTTCTGGGCTTTCGGATTTGTAAGCAAGGTCTCACTCAATTCAACTAGTAGATTTTCTAATATCTTCGCTCAAGCTTCTCTTGTTGTTTACCTATTCGGACTTCTCTTTACTAGTAACTTGTAAGATTTATCTGTCAAATTCTCGGCTTAGCAGAAATAAGTTGAACGCCTCACTGACTCGGAATTTGAAGTGTTTTCATCTTTATCATAACCATCCTGCTTCTTGCTGTAGATTTCTATTATCTCAAGAACATTGCCGGACGGCGTCTGGTCGGACTTCGCTGGTGGAATGAGGTGAATCCACAAACAGGGGATTCTCATTGGGTCTTTGAAAGTTCCGATCCGTCAGTAAAGATAATAAATGCCACTGACAGTCGATTTTTTTGGATTGCGCTTTACTGTCAACCATTATTGTGGGTTGCACTAGCTATAATGGCTATATTTAGATTTGAATTTATTTGGTTAATTCTTGTCGGTGAGTTGGAAGTCTTCTTTTCCGTGGTGACAGACCATGCGCTGACATCTCTTATCTAGCTATCGCGCTATGTTTAACAGTTACAAATACGTTAGCTTTCTCTAGATGCGATAAGTTTAGTCAGGCATCAAATATTGCGGGTAGCGCTATGAATTCTAGCAGGTTTCCGGTAAACCTTGCTGGTGGAATGATCGGGAGATTTTTCTCACGTCGATAGTAAAGGCCAAATGTTGTCATTAGAAATTAAATTCTTTGCGGTCAGATTAGCCCTGCAAGAGCTGGCTCAAAACCAGCGGAAAATTACTGGCTTTCTTCCAATTTAGCTTATTTTAATTTTGGCACGGAAGTAGTAAAATATGACTTTAAGGGAAGTACACGTATTTTGCAGGTGATATCTGGACAATTACTTTTTCCCGAAAGTATTGAATTCCCGAGATCGACATGATGGTTCATAGGTCTTTATTCCGTCTTCGATACTATTTCATTTCTCTCTATGATGAATGCTTAACAGTAGAAGTAACAAGAAATTACGTATTCGAGAATGCTGTCCTAGTTATCGAGCAAGGTTACTAGGGTTACTTATCATAGAATCTGGCGCAGTTCCTAATAAAGTGATTTAACAATTGCTCATATCTAGTTAAACATGTCGACCAGCCGAATCTCGCTTTTTATATTTGAGATAGCGTCAGGTAAAGCTGTCAGTTATTTGCGGACTTGGCTCTTGAGCCCGTAGATCGTCGGGCTCTGTGGAGGTAAGCGTGTTTACCCTTCACTTATTCTTACATGTCTAGCGATTGGATTATATTGATAACATCACGCCTTCATGAACCAGTCCAAAATCTAAAAATACAGAAGTACTACACGTACAGCACTTAATATGGTTCCTCCCATAATATCTTGATAAATTTAAGATATAACCGCGAGAATATCGACGTGTTAGTTATCAGCTATTATAGCATACAATTCCTCGCATTATGTCTACAGAAAAGAGAGAACTCGAGCTCTGCGAAAAGGTGGAAATGCGCATAGCTCTAGCTAAAGATGATAATTTGGGGGGTATTCTCGAAACCTATCTGACTCCCTTACTTTTGAAGCTCAAAAGTGAGCACTTTTCTGTTCGTAATAAGGTTAGCTCAATATGTTTTGATTTAGTTTCCTTTGATGACACAACCAGGTTATATCAATATGCCAACATATCAAGATAAGACTTGCCGGCAATCAGTAAGTTAAGTCCAATCGGAAGTCAATTAGATCTTTAAATTTTACATTGTCTCAGAATCAAAGGCTGGAGGTTCCTCCAAGATATTAGCTCTTAATAACCACATTCTAGGCAAATAATCTTGCCTGTTAGATCTCTTCTTAAGCAATATAAGAGCAATGCTGGTTGTCCTCTACTACGACAATTCAATTTGATGTTTATCCAACAAAGTGTTGGAAAGTTATCACCAAAGGTTAGGCTGGTCCGAATATTACACAGCTTCAACACGGATATCTGACTATATCCTAGGAACAAATGGATCTGGTTCCCGAAATTATTATTGGTCTAGCTAATGATTTTGGAAATACAACATGCGCAACCATGTTCAATCTCTTCCTGTGCTTGTTACCTCAATTCAAGATACCCCCTAGAGGCAGCAAAGAAGATTCAGAATTACGTGATCAACTTGGTTTTAATGAGCATACAGATGATACTAAATTTATTGGATCATGGCTTGGAAAACTTATACTCCTAACTCTAAATCGATCTACTGTAAATGAAACAGCTTGTCTTAGTTTGACCCGTGCAGAATATGAGTTCCTAACATTGAATGAGAACCATCAAACATGGGATCCTAATTGTGATAGAGGTCTAAACCTGATCTCTACGAAAATGGCGGCTCTTAATTTCATTTCTTGCGGTGCTTTCACGGACGAAGAGCGTTTCTTACCAGCTTTGTTTGCAACGGGTGACAATGATTCACGTATCTCAAGTATCGGGGATGACTTGCTGAAACGGTCAACGATGTCACTTGAAGATCCAAACTTGATAAGTTACCTCGTTAACTTATACTTTTCTCTAAGACCAGCCCTACAAACACGATTATTAACATTATTTTCTAAATCGGCTGTCTCAACAACATTTACGTCTCAGATCATTAAGATAGTACAACAAGCCATACAACCTGAAGATGATTCTAATGTTCCAGCCCAAGGACTTGAGACTACTAAGTTCAGGAACGCTTTGTTGAACTACATGAATTGGATCTCACGCATAGCCACAAAAGAGGACTCCAACTGTGTTGCGCCACATCTTATTGAACTGCTTAAAAATTACATTGAAAATCAGGGATGGCCAGTTCTACACGAAAAATCCACAGATTCTTTATCACTAAGAGCCTTAGCTTATGAAACTCTTGGTTCCTTAGCTAAAGCATCACCCAAAACGGTGCTTGAAGAAAGTCTATCAATCGTACGATGGCTTTTCAGGTCTCTGACAGAAGAAAGATCTTCTGATGAAATTTTTCTAAGCATTGAAGGGGCTCTTTCGAGCGTGTTGGGTATATTCGTCACTACAACTGATCACACGTTGATCTATGAATTAAGATCTGTTCTACTTCAGTATATGACCCTTGAAGAAAATGATATAATCGTCAGGAGTGCATGTTCCACTGTGGTTCGGTGGGCAAATCAGTGTCTGGGGTATGATGATATTGTGGGGCGATGGATAGATATCATTGCGGTAGGAGATAATGCTAACCAACGTAAAAATGTTGTCGAAGAAGGAAAAAAAGGTCTCGTGAGTTACAACTTCCAGCCTCGCTCTTCTGTGAATTTAGACTTACGGCTAGAAAGGATCCATATCTCTATCAAGTATTAAACTCTTTGCCACCTTCTAATGTTCATCTACCGAACTGGAAAGAAATGGTTGAGGTATTTTTTACATCCAAAACTATGATTGAGAATTCAAGTGAAGCCAACAGTCTAAAGACTGGCATGTCAATTGACTCTGTTTCTGTTTTTGGGAACTTCCCTGGATCTAAGATCCAGTCATATGCTTCGGCTGTGACGTACTGTCAACAAATGTTGCTTTTGAATGCTTTACAAGAATCAAATGCGCAAATTGTTATAGATGCAGATTGGGAACGAAAACTTGACGTAATTTTTCATTCAGACAGAAATGCACAGAATATAATAAGAAAATTCTTGAGGTCAATTGACCAAGATATACTTTGCATCTATTTAACGGCAGCCTTTGAAGGTATGCTTTTTGATAGTGGAAAAGGACTTCTAGGTTGCAGCAGGTGCTTCGTTGAAGTATTGAGTGTAGCGCCAGAAGAGCTCGTTGGCAGATTTTCTGAACGAGTATCTCAATTGACCTTAGTAATAGAATCAAATAATTATGATACGCGACTTTATGCGGCTCGAGCCTACGGGATACTCATGCCAAATCCAGCAAGAGCCAATCATTTAGTAGAAAATTCAATTGAACTGCTTCGGCTGCGTATCTCAGCTTGGGAATCTGTTTTTGGTGCAGAAGCTAACAAGATACATGGCTATCTACTCGCCATTGGGTTCGTTTTGAGTAATATTTCCTACTATCATCGATCAGACATTCTGGACAGTCATCTAGTCAAGGAGTCAATTTCGATTCTATTAAAGATTTTGTTGGACAGTGGAAATAATTCAACAAGAGAAGCTGCATTGAACGCTGTGGGTCAAATATGTGCTGCAGGAGTACTCAAAGCATCACTACTTGAAGAACTAGCCCCAAATACTACACATATAATTGAAGTCCTATCAGCTGCGGCCAAAAAAGGCGACGAAAAGTCAATTTCCACATTAGGCCGCTTATCACTAGTTTTCGATGATGATCCTATTATAGCAAAAGAAACTCATTCCTACCTCTCATCTATTATGAAGAATCTTTATGAGCTCTTTGAGCTAAAGCAAGTCGAGATCCAATTCACAATTGGAGAGGCGCTTACTTGCCTAGCTGCTTGTTGGGAATCTGATTTTCTAATCCTTAGCAAGGATATTAAAACAGACTACCAAGGGCGATCAAAGCGAAAGAAAACACTTGAATCCATGATTTACAAACTTTTAAAGGATTGCAAAAACACAAAACCCTCTCTTAAAAAAGCGTCGGGGATATGGCTTTTTTCTCTGATCCAAAATTGTGGGCATTTGGAGGAGATTCAGCTAAGACTTAGAGAATGTCAAGCTGCTTTTATGGGTCTTCTTTCTTCTCGAGATGAGCTAGTACAGGAGACTGCTTCTCGAGGCCTCAGTCTTGTTTATGAACAAGGAGACACTAAACTCCGAGAAAGTCTGGTTAAAGATCTTGTTTCTTCATTTACAGGATCTGGTCCTCAATTGAAGGTGGATGAAGAAACAGAACTATTTGAACCTGGAGCTCTGCCGATTGGAGAAGGTACCTCAATAACTTCCTATAAAGATATTGTATCTCTAGCGAATGAGGTCGGAGATCAGAGTCTGGTCTACAAACTTATGTCTCTTGCATCAAATGCCACAACGTGGTCTACACGTGCAGCATTTGGACGGTTTGGACTAAGTAACATCTTGTCGGAGTCCGAAATTGATCCAAAGCTTTATCCCAAACTCTATCGATATCGCTTTGATCCAAACCAAAATGTCCGACGTTCAATGAATGATATTTGGAAAGCACTTGTAAAAGATTCAACAACTACTATCAACCTTTATTTCCATGATATTATTACCGATCTACTAAAGAATATTCTAGGAAAAGAGTGGCGAACTAGACAAGCAAGTTGTGCGGCCCTTGCTGATTTGGTACAAGGTCGGGAATTTGAAAAGTACGAGAAATATATTCATGAGATCTGGCATGTAGCCTTTAAAGTACTAGATGATATTAAGGGCTCTGTTCGTGAAGCAGCTCGGTCATTGAGTATTGTTCTAACGAATATACTTGTGCGTCAAGTCGAGAGCGGAACTTGTTCGAAAGATACCCAATTAATGTTACAAGAAGTTTTGCCATTTCTAATCTCCGAAAAAGGTATGGAATCTTCAGCCCAAGATGTACGAGCCTTTGCTACTATCACAGTGGTCAGAATTATTAAACATGGAGGTAAAACACTAAATCCATTTATTCCGGACTTGATCGAGAAACTTTTGGGTCTTTTAAGTACCATTGAACCGGAAGAAATCAATTACATATATCAAAGGGCAACAGAACATAGAGATAAAATAGATCAAATACGATCGAGTGCCGTCTCTCAATCTCCCTTAATGGAAGCCCTTGAACGTTGTCTAGACTCACTTGATGAGACTACTATGAAAAAATTGGCACCCCGGCTCGAGAGCTCTATCAAAAATCTGATTGGAATGCCTTCAAAGATAGGGTGTGCAGGTGTCCTTAGTAGCCTGGCCACGAGGCATTCTTTTCTTTTTAAGTCTTATGCCGATTCTTTCTTAAAAGCTATGGAACACGCAGTATTGGACCGAAATAATGCTGTTAGTGTGGCTTTTGCCAAAACTTCTGGATATATATCAAGATTAGTAAGTGCACATGCTTTGTCGGGCTTTGCTTCATATACTCGGATACTCTATTTCGATTCCGAAAGCGAGAATAGACGTCAGATTTCGGGAGAGATTGTATACGCTATAGCCAAGTACGCCTCTGATCGATTCAATTCACTGGCATCTAATTTTCTACCTTTTGTTTTTTTTGCTAGTCATGATTTTGATGCTGAGGTCAAGAAAATATTTGAGAAAACATGGGAGGAAAACGTTGGCGGCTCTCGTATCATAATGCTCTACTCAAATGAGATTATTAAACTTTCCATGGAATGCATTGAGTCCTCCAAGTGGATTACGAAGCATACTGCTGCACTTTGTATCGCCAACACTATCGAATGCTCGGGCTCAAGTATTACCGAGCCGGTCGCAGCTGTTATATGGCCCGCTCTAGAAAAGGCTCTAGCACTCAAAGTATTCGATGGAAAAGAAAAAGTTTTGAAGGCATTTATCAAATTCGCAGAATCCGGGTACTCATTTTGGAAAAATGATCAAAAAATTACATCTCATATGAAAAAAGTCATTCTTCGAGAAGCAAAAAGAAATAATGAGGCATATAGGCTTCATTCATTTGATGCATTGGGAAGGTTTGGGGAGGTTCAAAGTAAAATTGACGTGTTTGACGACGTTTACCAAATCATCGCTCCATTTTGCGAAAAGTACATAAGTGAAGATGCCATGGATATTTGCGATGACCAAATAGAGAAAAGTAATCGAGAAAATCATGAATCTGCAGTTCTAGCCGCTGGTATATCATCTCTTTTTCGAGCAGTTAATTGTGAAGTCTCCGACTCCAGGACACTAAATCAGTTATCTATCCTCGTCAAAATTGTAACAGATATCGTATTTTCTATGAAGTTAAATGTCGCTACTAGAATTGTCATTTATGAACGAACTAAGTGTATGTTTGACGGGCTCCGAAAGCACGCCTCTAGATCGAACGTTAGTCAATATGACCTCACCTGGAATTTTTTCACAAGCCTGGAATTACAAAAAGATTTTGGCCATGAATCCATGAGACTAAAGAGAGCTGAGGCCTGTGATTCGATCATTCAAGCTTTTCGAGCGGATGTTTTTGGTCAGTCAACGGATGGGCGAGCGAGATGTGCAGACCAGATGAGACAAATCCTGGTACAAAGCAAAGACACCGAATTATCAGAAGACGTCAGAACGGTCCTTCATAAGAGTCTACTGGCCATAAAGCAAGAGTAATAGTATCTATTTGAGTTTGTTGCAGTCAGTAATTTCTATTCTTTTTGACGACGAAATTGAATACTTAAAGGTTAATGAACCCTATTTTTAGAATTTTTAGAATTTCCAATGAGCGGACATCTTTTTTATCGGTTTAATCAAGCGTTGAATGGGTTTATTTATGTTTATTTCCTGCTGTAATAAAGTGAAATGCAGCTGTCAAACGAATGGAAGTTTGGAACCAACTGAAGGTAGTAATGAGAATTCTTAGATACCTAGCTATTACATTTTCTGGAGTAACTTGTTTCGGGGCCTGATCTTCGCTTAGGATATGGTGATGAGGGGGCCCAATAATCTAACCTAAGATGTTTTCTCAAAAAATGTGTAATTTGCTTTATCATTATTATATTTTGAATGGGTAGAAAATGGCATTTTTTGAAAAGACATGATCTAGATCGGTATATAGTGAAGAGAATACACGAGAGAGAAAAGACGCAATTGGCACCTTTTTTCTTCTTGATTTTTCTCATCCGACACTCAATGTCTTAGACAAGTTTTCACCCTTGATTTAATTTGAAAGATGATTTCTCAGCCATCCATGTTAGTCAAATGTTTCTAATTATTTCAACTTATTTGCAACATTACTGCCCATCAATGCTGCCATCAAAGTCGACTATTTTACATTCATGCGATGTTGGCTGTACTCGCCGAGTATTTTCACACACGGAGGATAGCCGAGAACGGTTGTAGTCTGTCCCTCTAGGATCCCCCATCCATGCACGCGGATCCCGGTCAGTTTTCATCCCATCATCACTATCTCCAGCACCCTTTTTCCTACGAATGAGCTCCCATGTCTGTACCAGAGACGTTGGGCGAAGGGATCTACTGAACACAATTTTATCCAAGTGGTAGCAACATCAATTATAGGAGGCTGTTTGCACAGGTGATTTCGGTATTTTTTTTTGGAGTCTTCTAGAGAGGCGGTGGGTTAAACGTCTTGCATATCTTGGTTCAGGTCGAGATAATGTAGCTGCTCGTCGGAAAATAGATAAAGTACATAAGTGAATAGTTTATGCATCCCAAGGTCGGATGGTATAGTGGTATGCCATCTGGGCCGTTCTCCCAAGTAGAGTCTGGGTAGCTTGGACAAATGCCCCAC
>MCBS01025013.1:0-19224 GCA_003611235.1 Golovinomyces cichoracearum
CCGCAAGGCGTATTCCTCGTAGTGGTATCTGCAAATGAAATCTAAGTATGAGTGTTCCAGACGTCAAAATGAGGCATTCTACATTAGAGTACGTATCTTCCGTAAATACCTGCATAGGCCGAAAGGCGCTCAAACAGGTTAATAGAAAAAAAAAAATAATAATTATAATTCCAAAAACCCTCACGTGTACATAGACAGGAAAGTTCCGTTTTGACTCTGTTCCTTATTCACTTGATGATATTTCTTGCACATAGTTCGATTACAGGCTGAATAAAACCTTACTATTATGGCCCTTACAGCCCTCTGCAAGTGATAATTGCATATCTTTGCTGCAAGATCGTAGTTTCACGTAAAACCAACCTATTTCCTACCTCCTGAAGCCTTTACGTGCTGTTCTATTTCTCATTGTTACCTTCATAGGGCTGAGGGGCCGTTACCGTCAATTTCCTTGACACTAAAATAGTTAACCCCCGTTCTGCCTGCACGGTCATGTGCTATTTTCGGAATTGCTTTCGTAAGCATCATCGCTTAAGCGATCCCCTAAGTCAAGACCGAGTAGTCAGACCATGGCGCTTGAACAGGTACAAAAGAGATGTCCAGTTTCTTTCTTTTGGGGTTATGAATACCGTCATTCTTGATTCATGGCCTGGAGAAACCACAAGTCGCGACCATGACACATTTAATTTTTTTTTCCCTTTTTCGGACAGTGCTGGCAATGGATCGGGCTTGCCAGCCTCCTAGTTCCATCACGAACGTCGGATGATTGCACAAGTCCTGGCAAAGGAAAGAAATGACAGCCGCTCTACCGAGATGAGGGTCCCATGATTAAGATAATAAAAAGCCCACGGATGGAAAGAAAAGGCTGGGCTGTTTCAGAGTAACCATTTGCACTCATTAACTAAGCTGATGGTTTTTCTCACGACGTTCCCCTTCTCGCGAAGCGTGGATTAAGGGTGAGCTAACATCAGCGGAGGCTGAGGAGGATAGCGACACCCCAGGACACACAGAGAGAGGGCCTACTACCCGGTTAGTTGTTGGAGAAGACCTACCTGAGCCAAATAGTCCTAAACTCAAACCACAACAAATGAAAATGGCGTGGGTCTGATGGCTATGTGTTAAGCTGTCCGAGCCAGTCTTCCAAAAAGCTATCCATCGTATGAGTGCTCTTATCAATATGGACTTGTTCAAATTCTGTCATCTTTTCTCCAGCTCTGTGAACTCAAGGCCAGGCCCGAGACGTTAACCCCCAGAAGTTAGACATCCCTGGCTTCCGGTTTACAAGGATATCCATAGTTGGTTGTCCTAGTGACTTAAGCAGGAAAACAGAGTCTAATGGGTAAGTTTTGTTGATTTACCCCCTTCAGTACAAGAGTTAATCTTATACCCATGCCAATGAAATTTTGTATGTGTATGGGTATAGGTATAGCGCTTGTACTGGGGTGCAAATCTACAAAACTTACCCATTAGACACAGTAGGCAGATTAAGTTGATCTTAGAAGACGATAGGAGCCGGAACGGCGACTTTGGTCCAATTTCGGGTGCACCAAAATTCCTACTGTAGAGCTGTGAGAACGACCGGATAAATGCAGAACCAAGTGGCCAGCTGTAGAGATTGTGAAATTGGGGAAACTCTACAAGTAAGGGAAAAACACCAAAACCCGATAGATATTAAATGTACAGACTTTCTCTTTACTCTCAAGGCCATTTCACGTTTGCGCATGTAAACCCATACTTCTTAAAAATAAAAAAAGTAGTCCAAAAATAATGTCAATGTAAACTTGGAGCGCAACCCGTTTAAATACTACAGCCCTACTCTATGCTATTTAACAACCACGGCTTAGGAACTTATGATTGATTTCGTATCAGATTGCAGACAACTCTTACGGTAGATAATTCACGTATTTCCCTTCGAGACGGGTCATTCTGTGTTATTCTCTATGTATCTGGATCAGTTTGTCTGCGTCGATTCGTCATCTCAGCTCCGCCAACACAAGGCGCGTCCCAGAAAAAAAATAAAACGTGTACCACATGCACTAATAAGTAGATGCGAACGTTGCGGTGTATATCGGCACGGTTAAATCAAATTTTGCTTGTCCTTTGCTTCGAAGATTCGATTAATTTGGCGAGTTGGACTTTGGAGAGCACGACATCTTAATTTGTAGCTCTCTTTCTTCCGTTTTCAGAAACGTCTTTATTTTGGTGGACTTAATGCATAGGATTTTGAACAAGTCACGAGGAGAGGTCCAGTAAAAGTCATTGTTGGGTATAAATGGATTATGATAACAATCGTTACGATTGCATTGTGGTCTAGTGGGAAGAGATAAAATCATAATATTCATGATGATAAATGATCAAAATAAAGAGAATCGTGTTATGTATCCTTCATCTTCCTCACTCCTTTGCAAGATTTAGCTAATTAATTATAAACAGATTACACATTTAATCGTAGGTTGATAACTCTCTACACCATGAGCTGACCTCAATGCATTAGAATTATAAGTACTAGGGATGATGTTAGAACTAATCAGAACGATGTATCTCGTCTGAGCAAATGTGCGTGAGATTACGGAGCTCTAGCTTTACATTTTGGAGGGGCATTGCTCCTAAGCAATACAAAGATCTAGATATCAGGATTTTTTTTTTCGCTAATCATTCTGGAATAGTTTCATCGAAGATCTAAGCGAGCTCAATATGATTCAGTAGACTCAATCTATCAGGAAGGCGTCTTAACAGCGATATCATCATCCTTTGGAGGCGCCTGTATGATTACGCTAAATAGTGTCTCTTCTGAGATTTAGGAGATGGATCTTTTTTTTTCCATCATGGGATGGTGCTAGAGAAAATCTAGGAGTGTGAACAAAATCAAACCTGTGTTCTCTGTTTTCTTTTGCTCTCCAATCCATGGATACAGTGAACATAGGCTATCCTTCTGTACCTTAATTCCAAGTACAAATATAGAAAATTGGTTCGGATAGAGGCAAGTTTAAGCAACTAACGGCTTTTCTCGCTTTTCCCCTTGGATAGATATTCACGGAAGAGAAGCACAGAAGGTAACGTCATTTCTGATTGTGGGATTCGCGGATGCTGTTTAAGTGTGGGTGTTTATTAAATCTTTATCACGTACGCACCATCTCCAGATTTGTCCTTGATAGCCTTTGTCTCAATAAACATTGAAGAAAAGAAAAAAAAAACTCTCCCATTCGTTTCCCAAGTGATTAACAAAATGTAGGCCCGACTCCCTTCCGCTGGCCGCATCGATCGGGATACAAACCTCTCTGACCAAGCAGAGGAATAAATCCCTATTAACAAGTAAAACATCTTTCTTCCTTTCAGTAACGCTAGAAAGAGGTACAGCTGCGCAAAACTTCCGATATGTGCAACATGGTAGCTAAATTAATCGTCGAAGCCAGTGCACTGTGTATTAAGACGCGCGATATTAATGCTCGATTTACACCGATAATGTACGAGCTTAATTGACGAAGAATACCTTGGCTAATCTTAATCAAATCACAACAGCCAGATAGGGCGCCCAACTAAGCGAGCAGTTGTTGAAGTGAATCTGTGCGAGGATGGACCTTGACTATTCTCTAACCGAATTTAATTTGCTCAAAAACAAACAATTTATTCATGTGTGAAGGGGGGGCGTTAAACCAAACTCATTAATTTTTTTCCAAGTATTTCAACGGCGTTGACAAATCCAAAGAGTAGAGAGTCTCTTTGAGTGAAACGTACAGAGATCTGCTATATCCATTAAACATCACCCATCATGGAGTGCCCTAATGATCCAAGTGAAAAAGAAACTACTCCAGCGTTACCACCACTCTTGGCTTCTTCACACAATAAATCTAGCGATGAGTTACTTGCAGAACTTAATAAGATACCACTCTTCATGACCACACTTGAACAAAACAGCGATCTTGAAGCTATCCAGGCTATAGCTTACGAAGGCACAGCTCTTGAAGTTGCATCAGACTTCAAGAATAGTGGAAATGAGTGTTTTGTCAAGAAACATTGGAAAGATGCCAAGACTTTCTACGAAAAAGCAATTGACGTACTTTCGACCGAGGTGCGAAAATGGCAACGTGGCGAAAAAAGTGAGGCAAATACCAAATTCGAAAAGAAACAAATAGTTTCATTACTCGAACTTTGTCTTGTTAATCGTGCAGCGTGTCACCTGGAGCTTCAAAACTACCGTAGTTGTATACAGGATTGTGGAAGAGCACTACAAATCAACGGGAAAAATATTAAGGCCTACTATCGTAGTTCGAAAGCACTTTTAGCACTAAACAGGATCACTGAGGCTGATGACGCATGTGCATGCGGCCTTGCCATTGACTCGAAAAATAGCTCCCTACTTTCCGTGTCTACAGCTATTGCCCAGCAGTCTACAATCCTCACCGCAAAGAATCTTGAAAAGCATCAACGTGAAAAGAAAAATCTTTTGGAAGCTAAGATGCTGAATGCTGCACTATCAGCGCGAAATATCACACTTCGCAAAACAGCTCAGCCACCCGAAATGGAGGATGCTTGTATTAAACTTATGCCTGATCCACAAGACCCGACATCTTCACTTTGTTTCCCAACTTTATTCCTATACCCTTTACATCTGGAATCTGATTTCATCAAAGCTTTCAACGAGACGCAATGTATCAACGATCATCTGGAGTATATTTTTCCTCTCCCATGGGATCTTGAAAATATGTATACAAAATTAGGTGTTGAGTGTTATGTAGAGACTGTTGATGGTGACTTATCCAAGGTAGGGAAAAAAATCTCTCTGCTCAAAGTCTTGACGACAAACAAGATTGAGATTGTCGATGAATTCGTAAAGATTTTTGTGATTCCTAAAGCGAAAGCAGCAGATTGGTTAAAAGATTTCAAGAAGAATAAAGTTCTTTAAAGCTCTCAATACTTTGCCATTTTTTAAAAAGAAATATTGATTGATTGATCCCATATCCTACGTCTCTCATCAATGGAAATGTAATACTCAACCATAATTAAGGAGAGATTGTGTAAGTAGAGAGCGTGAAGAATGAGAATATCTAATGAAGTATACCTGGGACCAGCCTTTACCCATCAAGTATACAATTGAAATTAAAAAATATTCATTGCTTATCCTTAAATAAGTAACACATTTTCAACAATCCAAAATAATTCAAGTGTTCTGAAAAGCCTCCTTAGACTTAGTTTGGGATGAAAATTATCTAGACGGCATTCTGAGAGGTAACGCTGAAATCATTATCTATTTCCCCAAGTTACTAATATCGGATGCAATGCCTCCCAGAAATTTTAATTGCAATTTGTCTCAATTCGATTCTGGTTTTATATCTCATGAGAACTGAATAGCTCACAAAATTAAGCACACTGAGAAGTTCATCCATCTTTTCCTTATCTAGTGCCAATAGTAATTTTACCATAGATAATAGAAAAAAGTAAGTATCCGAAACCAAAAACCAATTTCATGTACTGTTTCGTCATTAACATATTATTTCATCAAGCTTCAAGCTGATGTAGCCCTGTAACGCTTGACATGTGGTTCTCTTCCATTCTCCGTATCCCCATATCTAACTTTCCAACATTTGAGACGAAGATTGATTAAAGAATAAGCTGCTTTTGCTTCCTCGGAGCGGTTGCTAGACTCAGACTTAACTTCATACTTTTGAAATTTGGCCTCTGTATTCAGCGATTCTCTAGAACATAAGCATGCCTTAATACCTGTCTTCACATCGTGGATCCCTTCAGAAAAAGTTTTTGTGAAAGCCTTTCGCTTGATTGATTGGTTTTCGCTTAATTTTTCCTGGTCCCAGTTATTCATATAAGGCCTAATACGTAGGTGTGAATTGTTAGTAAGAAATGAGTGAGATCTTTTTAAGGGAGGGGAATGACATGATGATGAGTTTCCTAGATTTTCGAGCTGATAAAGAGTTCCTTGGGCATACCACTGATTAGCTGATGGATTTATCGCGGAGAATGGATGGTCTGAATATAATTTGATATCTTGGCCTGTTTCACAAGTACCATTCTGCTGTGTCGGAAGATTTCTTTCATTTATACTAAGTTTTTTGGATGTATTTCGTTTTCTGTACTTGGGACTTTTGCATGGAGAAGATGGTGGTGTAGTCACCTTCGCGACTGAGATGGGACCATATTGAAGGCGCGAGGCTTCTGCTTGAACAGTCGCTTTTGCGATGGTTTCTGGTGATATTACCATGCGACCGTATTCTGGATTCGTTGGATGAACGCAAATAGATGGAAAAGAAGGGCCAAAGATGGGTATCAATGCTGGAGCAAAATGGTGACAAAAAGTAGCGCAGATTTCACGCGCGCAAAAGAAAGGCATCCAATAACCTTTTATCGTCAGAAGAAATGAGTTATCGGTTTTAAACATTTACCTTGTGCTATAAGAGCCCCTCCAGTGATACTATGCGTGATCTCTTTGAGGCCAGGATTTCGAGATAGCATTTTTGCTGGTGTTGTCTGTTATTCTATCAACTTTTATTTTTAACAAATAATATTTAATTTTTCGAACCTTGGTGTAATTACAGCACTTAAAAAAGGGCGTGATGCGAACAAGCCCAATATTGTAGTCCCACATTACCGTGTATTCCTTGGCAAATCCAGGTATTTTGAACATATACTGGAAAACTGAATACAGAATCAGTAAAGGCTATCTAGATAAACATGGGTGTTAGGGCTAAATGCCGAACCTTCAAAACTTTCACGACCTGTTTTCTTGAGAAAACTTTTCTTTCCACTGTTATAGGGAATATGGCGTGAGTACTCTTTTATCTTTCCCAGGGGATAGACCTCAAACTTCTTGACTTCTTGAGCAGTTGTTTCATCCAGGTCTTCATAGGGCGAGAAGCAAACTTCGCCCTTAAGTTTGGTCTTTGAAGAGACCGTTTCCATCTTCATCAGCCCCTGCTTCTCAGATACGGGTTTTAATGTGGATAGTGGCCGCTGAGTCAGAGAATCTGGACTAGATGGTGAGGGTGACATAAAATCCTGCTCCATCTTGACAGGATTGAGAAGTGATGCCACTGAAAACATAGTCCTGAATCTGAGAAGAATACGAGGGAAGGCCTTAGGGTAAGATCGGGTTGAAAAATTTTGTCGCCTTTCTCTGATTAAATCAATTTGATAATAACTTTCTGTCGAGGCTTGATCTATTCAAAACAAAGGATGCTACTGTGAGTATATTATACGTTTAGTTTCGCAAAAAAGACTCGATCAAACTGAAGATGATATTCTGGGGATCTACCCTGCTTAGCTCAAGTAGTTCGAATTTTCATTGAGAATTTCCGGAGGCCCAGAGATCATTGAGTCGGGATGTGGCAGTTGTAGTCGCCGATGATCTTGGAGGTTATCTAGACCGGTTTAATCTTTGTTTGCTCGCTACTTACTTCTACTTTACTACCTTACCTTCTTTGGATGTGTCTCAGCATAACACCATAATTTGAATACCAGAAACAACTAAGTCTTTGTCTGGGAACTCATGGGACCCATTATGTAATGCGATAACTCTACCGCCTCTTTTGGCATCTCGGCATGCTAGCCACAAAGAAAATCACAGGGTGGGCGTCTTTTGATTGTAAGGATCCGTATTCTCGATCGATTTACCATTAAATATAGCTTTCATAAGTTGTTCATGTGAATAAATGAGCTTGCAATTTTCAATTCCTACCAGAACAGGTTTCCTGGGTAAGCTCTGAGCTCCCGGCTCTACGATGAAGACACGGCAATAACCCGATCATCTAAGAAAGGATACGCTGATTTTCATGTTCGACACTGAACTTCTTCGTATCACTAAATTACCAAGTTCATTCTGTGGCTTATGCTTATCTGGAAGTGAGTCACTGACTCCTGCACATTCAGGGTTGAGACAAAGTTGAGACCGGGTAATTGCATTGCTCGCGGGTTCTCCATCTGCCCATAATGAGAGTTACCCTGAAACCAAATAAACTTAAAAATCCGTAGGGAATCAAAAAGATCTTACAAAGACCAGAAAAGTCCAAATCAACCTTGTTGATGTGAAAAATAACATCAATCACTAGTTTGATACTCGAAGCGGTGTTTATGTAGGTCTAGCCCACTTATATCTCAAAGGCTTGGCCTGGCAGTTTCTTGAACTGACATCAAAATACACTAACCAAAAGACCAATCACTATTAGTTCTATTCTTTGTTATCCATAGTATTTTAAAGGGGTTGTTACAGAACTGAGGTTATATGTGGGGTAACAGGTTTTGTATTTCCACTTGTAATTGCAAGTCTTCCTTTTTTGGGTAAATGATCGATACCGATATCCCTGATGAACTCAGTCATTCGAATATCTATGGCTCATTCAAAAAGAGTAATGAGTGTTATTGACTGGATTAAACATGTACACTAGTAGCTGTGGCCAAATTAAAGAGGCAGGTTATAAGTTTTGGCATCAGGTATGAAGACACCGTTGGTACTTATTCGAAGCTCTCCCTGTCCTGATACTTCAGACTGTAGCAGCGATATTTTATTGATCCAAACGTCCTAATTTAGAAGAGAGCAAACAGAGCCAAAGATTATATCGATTTGAAATAAGCGCAATTTTCTTAGTGATACTGAAAGTAAAAACTCGAGTCATCTGCTGATGTAGCAGTGCTGCAATCATCCGTGGTATCTTTGCCATAGCTCACCAACCTCTAGAGCCACGTGTATTTCAAATTTGAGTCAACGAATAGCATTAATGTAAGAACATATTTTGAGAGTAATGTAAAGCAGACAATGACGGCAGTCAAGGTAGACGTGTTAGTATATTACTTGAAGGGAATTTGACGCAAAAAAGTTGCCCGTCAATTCCTAATGACGTGAATATAGATCGAGTCGTTTAGGTTATGAGAATCAAGAACATTTACGTTCTAAAATTGGGCCCTCATATCACCCCTAAAACTCGAACTTTATGAGCGCCAGATAAATCCAGTGGTCACACATGTGATTTTGCAACGGAACTCAGGTTTGTCAGCGATCGTTGCTAATTAGACTTCGATCTGTTTGGGGTTCGAAAAGTCGTAGATAAGTTCGGGAGCACATCGGAAATTGTTCTGTCAATCTTAACCAGAGAGGTAAGGGATTCCACTATTTAGTTGCCGCGACACGAATTCAATTTCCTCAATTTCGGCTATATTTAGCCATGCTTCACCAATCACTGAAAAATTGTGGGTAAGCCGTGGCTCCACTATCAAAAATGTCGCGTCTGCGCCAATGCTCATTATCACCCCCCGAGAAATGTTTATTAGTGACTAAACAAAGCGTGAATGTAAACAAATACAAAAGCGAATATGAACAAAATTCATCACAACCATTCGAGTCATCGCTGCCCCGGCTCGTTTATCATGAGCTAGGACTCGTATCGTCACAACGGAATTTTTTCCCAAACCAGCAAATTTTCATGACTAAACATCATTTTTAACAATCCATATCTGTCTACTCATCGTAAAATATTCGGAAAATTAATTAAAAACAACATGGAAGACTCGCTCTTGGAAATCAGTGATGATTCTGAAGATTTTATGCCTCAAGTCGTTAGTCTCGCCTTGATTGATACGTTAATCGGCAATCTGTATGAATTCAAGGGTACGAACTAATGTTTGTACAGAAACCTAAGGCAAAATTAGTTGCAAAAAAGCCTGCCACTCAGAAAGTAACTCGACCTGCTAAAACATCAAAAGCGCCTCCGAAGAAATTAATCCAGACTTCTTTACAGTCGAAAAAGTCTAATGTAAAAAAGCGTCCAAAATTGGAATCTGATGAGGATGAAATCACCAGCCTAGTAATCAATTCTGTGTCATATGATTCCGCACCTCCTGATTCTCCACCAAACGCCAAAAAGCAGAAAAATACGGATACAACCAAACATGGTCTTGGAAAAACCTCTCCAGATTTTGATGACAGTGATTCAAATCATGGGCAATCACCAGAGCCCAAACCTAAACCCCCCAAAAAAAAAGACGCAACAGATCAATATCAAAAACTCACACAATTAGAGCATATTGTGAAGCGGCCCGATACATACATTGGCTCTGTTGAACGTACTGAGCAAATGATGTGGGTTTTTAACTCTGAGCTACAGCGAATGGAGTTTCGCAAAGTGCGATTTGTTCCTGGACTCTACAAAATATTCGACGAAATTTTAGTCAATGCGGCTGATCATAAGCAAGTCGATCCTAGCATGAAGCAAATAAAAGTCACTATTGATCGCGAAAAGGGTGAGATTTGCGTCGAAAATGATGGGCGAGGTATTCCAGTTGAGATCCATAAGGTAGTGAAAACCCCACCCAACCAACAAAATATATAAATAATGTATTTTTAGAAAGAGAAAGTTTATATTCCTGAAATGATTTTCGGACACCTACTAACTGGATCTAACTACGACGATGATGAACAAAAGACCACAGGAGGTAGAAATGGTTATGGTGCCAAACTTTGTAATATCTTCAGTACCCAGTTCACACTCGAGACTCAGGATTCCGAAAACGTTAAGCGTTACAAACAAGTATGGACTGAAAATATGACCAAGATGAGTAAGGCAAAGATTACGACCTCGAAAACTTCAGACTTTACTAGAATCACATTTACACCAGACTACAGGCGTTTTAAAATGGATGGAATCGATGATGATTTTGAAGCTTTAATGAAGCGTCGTGTATATGATCTAGCAGGAACTGTTAAGAAGGTCAAAGTCTACCTGAATGGAGCGCTAATAAAGCTGGATTTTAAAAAGTACATGGAAATGTATGCAAGGGCTATAAACCTAGAGCGTGGAATGGAGCCTTCAGAGAACGATAAAGTCTCCGTTATCGTTGAGAATAGTGAGACACATAAAAAATGGGAAGTTGGATTTGCAGTTTCTGATGGTTCATTTCAGCAAGTCTCTTTCGTTAATTCTATCGCTACTACCTCAGGCGGTACACATGTCAACTATATCGCGGACCAGATTTGTGAAAAGCTCATGGATGTTGTCAAGAGGAAAAACTCTAAAGGTGCCGTTCTTAAGACCAATCAAATCCGAAATCACATTTTTCTATTTGTTAATTGTTTGATTGTTAACCCTGCCTTTACATCACAAACCAAAGAACAGCTAACCACAAGACCCAAGCAATTTGGTAGCAAATGTATCTTATCGGATAAGTTCCTCAAAGAAATCGCGAAAACAGATGCTGTGCAAAATATCATCAACTTTGCCCAAGCCAAGGCTGATCAAGTTCTAGCCAAAAGTGATGGAAATAAACGTTCTCGCATGAGTAACGCGAAACTTGTAGATGCCAATCTGGCCGGGACAAAACGCGGACACGAATGTACACTTATTCTAACTGAGGGTGATTCTGCAAAAGGTCTAGCCGTTGCTGGTCGAGCTATTCTCGATCCCGATCGTATCGGTGTTTTTCCGCTTCGAGGTAAACTTTTGAATGTTCGCGACGCAACGATTGACCAGATCTCTAAAAATGCCGAAATTCAGAATATAAAACAGTTCTTAGGCTTGAAGCACAAACAGGTCTATAACGAGACATCTGGGCTACGATACGGCCATCTTATGATCATGGCCGATCAGGATTACGATGGTTCTCATATTAAGGGCTTATTGATAAATTTCTTACAAGTACAATTCCCTAGTCTATTAAAAATATCAGATTTCTTTCGAGAGTTTATTACACCCATTGTAAAGGTATGGAAAGGCCCTAATCCAAAAAAACCTATCAGTCAAAAATCTTTCTTTACCTTACCTGAATTTGAAGAATGGAGAGAGAGGCATAATAACGATAAAGGTTGGAAACACAAGTATTACAAAGGATTAGGTACAAGTTTACCAGAAGATGCTCAAGTCTATTTTAGTAATCTGGATGATCATTTACGGGAATTCGAAACAATCAAACCTGAAGAAGAAGATCTCATAGAGTTGGCTTTTTCAAAAAAAAAAGCAGATGCCAGGAAGCATTGGCTTGGCAATTTTGTACCTGGAACATTTCTTGATCACTCAACCAAAACTCTCACTTACGATGATTTTGTGAATAGAGAATTAATTTTATTCTCAATGGCTGATAACCTACGTTCGATCCCATCTGTAATTGATGGATTCAAGCCCGGGCAGCGAAAAGTCATGTATGCTTGTTTCAAGCGTAATCTTGTAAGAGATATGAAAGTCGTAGAGTTAGCTGGTTATGTCTCTGAGAACACTGCATATCATCACGGGGAAGCTTCAATGCATCAAACAATTATTGGATTGGCCCAAAATTTCGTTGGATCAAATAATATTAACTGTCTTGAGCCCAGCGGTAATTTTGGAAGTAGACTTACCGGTGGTGCTGACGCTGCAAGCCCCCGTTATATATTCACAAGGCTCTCTCCTTTTGCACGACGGGTATTTTCTGCTCAAGATGAACCACTTTATGAACATAATGTTGATGACGGACGTTCAGTTGAACCTACAATGTACTGCCCCGTCGTTCCTATGATTCTCGTCAATGGTGCTGATGGAATTGGAACCGGATGGAGTACTACTATTCCAAACTATAACCCAATCGATATCGTCAATAACTTGAAGCGTCGTATGGGACGGCTTGATGACTCAAAAGAAGAAAAACCTTTTGAAACCATGAAACCATGGTTTCTTGGCTGGAAAGGAATTTCAGAAGAAGCAGGCCCCATGCGGTATAACTTCACCGGATTAATCCGAATGGTAGGTGCCAATGAAGTTGAGATAACTGAACTACCAATTCGTATGTGGACTGATGACTTTAAAACTAAACTTGAAGAAATTATCAAAGGCGAAAAGACGCCTTCATTCATCAAGGACTACAAGGAGTACAATGACCACAAGAAGGTCCATTTTATTATCCAACTTGACGAAAAAAATGCCGATGAAAGAATAAAAAATAATCTAGTCGAAAAATTCAAGCTTCAGAAATCTATTGCAACCTCCAACTTAGTTGCTTTTGATATCAGAGGAAAAATTCGAAGATACGAAAAAGTTGAAGATATTCTTGAGGAATACTATGTATACCGATTTGAGATGTATACTAAGAGAAAGGTATCCACGTTTTCTTAACCATTTCATTTTAAATTGACTCATTTTAGGCTTATTGGCTTGAACAAATAAATTTCGAGAAGAGAAAATTAGAGAATCAGGCAAGGTTTGTCTTGGAAATTATAGACAATAAGCTCGTCGTTTCTAGAAAGAAAAAGTCCGTATTAGTGGCGGAATTACGTCAGCGCAACTATGAGCCATTTCCAAAATTCAAAGATCCTCAGAAGTCCACTGAAGCCGATGATTCTGCCGACAATGAAGACGAGGAGGACTCCAGTGATCATGATGACGCTCAGGATTACGATTATCTTCTCAGAGTAAGTTCTCATACAACTCGAATTCCTATTTGAACTAATTTGTCCAAAGCTCCCTATCTGGTCTCTAACGCAAGAACGCGTTGATAAACTCAAAAATCAAATTTTGAACAAAACAAAGGAGTTTAATGATCTTCAAAATTTGAGTGAGAAGGACCTATGGTGCAAAGATCTTGATGACTTCGTTCAAGAATGGAATAATCAATTGCGAGAAGAAGATGAATATCAAAAGAATATTCGTAATACTAATCGCCGCGCTTCTAGAAAAATCGGTGCAGGTGGAAAGGTTGCTAACAATAGAGCTAAGCGTCCAAAAGAAGATGATGACTTCAACCCTAGCTCTCGAAAAGCTAACAACACAAAAGGTGCTCAACTAAAGACACAGCAAAATTTGATCCAGAGCTTTAGCAAGTCTAATAAAGTATCTGAAAGTGTAATGGAGCCCAAGAAAGAACCTCAAGCCCTAAAGAAGCCCAAAAATGAACCTCAAGGCTTAACCAAGGTTAAAAAAGAAACTGAGGAATTAACCGCTCCTCTTTCTGACGATGAATTTGAGGCAGGAGCTCTATTAGCGTCAAGTTTTGCCTCGCAAAAACCGTCTAAGCCCCCAAAAAAATCCGATACATCAAATGATCGAAAAAAGCGAGCTGTCGCACCTAAAATCTATAAATTAGAAAGTGATGAAGACTCCAATAACAGCTCCCTTGATCTACTAGATGATATTGGTGACCTTGGAAGTATGGTAAAAGGAATTGGTAGTCAAAATGATACTGGTACCGGACCTTCTAATGGTCGCATGTCTCTGTTTCAGTCTCGTCCAAGTATCAGTCAGGGATCAGGTAGTATACTACCCAAGCTCAAAACAAAACCTTCAAGGGGCTTCGACGACGACGATGGAGAGGATGATACTAACTATGAAATGTTGGCTCGATCATCCCCCCATAAACCAGCAGCTTCGAAAGAAAACATTGATAGTTTTCTCTCCGACGACGATCTTATGCCCTTTACCAAAACTGTCCCCTTGAAATCAGTCGCGAAATCAACGGCCATGTTCAAGAAATCTGCTTCATCAACTAAAAATGGAGAAACAAAAAAAATGAACTCAACTGGATCGTCAGGTGATACAGAAAATATTTCCAAAGTCAGGAAGTCGCGACTCAAGGAAATGGACAAATTCAGTGACGATGATGAAGTCGAAATAAATGACTCGCCACCCCCAAAACCTATATCACGTATTAATTCTAAACCTCTTGCTAAGGGCTGGAAAAGTAATAAAAACCAAAACATAAATGATAGCGGAAATGAGCTTTCCTCGAGCAAACCTGGCTCAGTTAAACTGGCTAGTGGCATGAAATCAGTGGGGAATATAATCAGTGATGATGAGGATGAGAGCATAGTTCAACGAGGAACTGGGCGCTCCCGACCCGCCAGAGCTGCTGCAAAGAAAAAATCCACGAAGCCCGTGTATGTGTCTTCTGAGAATGAAGAAACAGCTGAAGATGAAACAGAGGAATCAGAAAATACCGGTAATGATTATTCTGAAAGTGAATAAGGATACAAATACACTTGCGTGTGAGCGAACAAACTTTACGAATCCATCCTCAAAAGTAAATGAAGTTGAAATCGTCGACAAGAAGTCAAAATTACAAAACTTTTTAGCTCTATTGCACCTGGCATTAGAAATTATTTTACGATGGTTTCCACGCTTTTAATAGTACGAGTTGTGAGTGAGCAATAAACCGCGACTTCAAAACTGATAAACTGAAAATACGCCCACGGAAAACAGATTATTTAATCGCAAAAATAGAGATTTAGTATCAAAATAAGTAGCTAAGTCCAGAACGATGGACAATAATTTAATAGTCTTCTATTAAAGCTAAGAGGCGGAAGGAAAATGGATCTTCTTTTTTCAAGAGAAAAAAATGTAGCTTTCACAGCTAAAAATTCAGTCATAGAAACGGCAATATTTCGGAGCTTGTTAAGGCAAAGTTAAGATTTATGATGTTAAGTATAGCTTTCTTTAATTCAATTTCATTTTTCATGATAAGAATGTACTTTTCTTTAGTTAGCTATGGGTGAGTTCAGAATGGCTATTTGTAAATTATTATTGTTCGTTAATCTGCATAGCTAAAATATCTAAATGGAGCACTTTGATCCTAATTGATTTGGAAGAAGAAGTAGATCTATTTGATTCTAAGAGACCCGGCAATTGAAACATGGATGCTTTTTAAAAATTATCGGGAAAACTAATTAATGAGCGGTCAAATCTTAAACGAATATCAAAAACGAATTTCCAGAGATAATAACTTTTGGTCAACTGTACCCAATAGATGTCAGAAAACTTTAATCTTCCACTATGCTTAATAGCAGGCAGGGAAATTCGACTACTCTAACTAAGGATATAGAATGCGCTATACAGGTGCCATTTAGCCCCTGGCCTCCCCAATATTAGATGGCCCTCATCTTCCAATGTTAGTTATTGTCAGAGTAGTTAGATGTTTTCTTGGTGAGAAGTGCAGATGATATTGAGGTATTGAAATAGTAACAACGAGGAATTGAAAGAGGCACGAAGAGTCTCTGATGAGTATCTAAACGTTGTTTGAAGGTAGTGAAGGGGGTTTTAACGAAACCGAGTTGATTATAGAATGAATCAATTAATTAATCAACTTTGAGAAGTAAAACTGCCATAGCTAAGACTAAACACACAATTCTGCAGACCGTTTTCTCCTAAGTTAAACTCTCCTCTTCCGATCACCCTACTCACTCTCGTAATTCGTTGGACTTGAAGAGTTAATTTAAGTATCGCCTATTTACAACTTGCATGGATGATTTGTGGGTTGCCGTGAGAACTGTCGCTCCGAATCTGGCCCCCTATCTTTGTGGATAATGATTCTATTTCTGTTTATCTATTTTTAGTACCACTTTCCATGCTCTGTCTTGCCTGGCGTCTATGAGTCGTTAAAGCAGTTCGCTTAGGTAGCCACCTATGCTTCGAATCGGTCAAACCGTAACAGGGACTGAGGGTAGATGAGATGTAATTTTGAATCGGGATTGCAGACAAAGAACTAAGCTGAAGGAGCTACGTCCACAGAGATTCTCTATTCTTAAATAAACCTTTTTCCTCCCCGCTAGCTGCCGCCTCTAACAACCAAATCCTGTTTTATAGGACAAAAATAGAATACAAATGTGGACTATTAGTAGTGATTACAAGATAATAGTCTCAAAATAGAAGAAAAGTGTCATTTTAGAAGAAACCTTGCAGTCATTCATCTAACCAATTGTTCCAGAGTAGGAATTGGCAACAGGGGTTCGCCATTTCCTACCATGGACTTAGCCCTTAGCAGCGAAGCCAGGGAGCAATAGAAGCCTGAACAAAATATGATTGCGGGCGAGGGAACAAAAAACGAAATGTAACTGAAAGGAGAAAGCCTAGGATGGAGTTAGCTACAAATAGATAAATGTATCAGGGAAAAGTAACCCTATCCTGTGCAGTTATTGATAAAGACATGTAAAAGTAGTTCTGATCAAATTTATTGTCCCTTCTAAAATCTATGCTATCTATCTCTTATATATCTTATTTTACTGAAGGGGAGATTTACGCTATACATGATTCTATGGACAAAAGGTCCTTTCAGAGACACCGATCGTTTGATAATCATTCCTGTGTGAACAAAGGTAATACATGAAGATGAGACGTGATAAAGATGTATTCGGAATTAAAATAATCTTCTGAAGCAATAATCGCTTTTCCTCCTTTCGGAATAGGGTTCATGCTTATTATGTTTCAACAAAGTCGTATTGTCATCAAAATGAGGATCCATGAGAGCTGGAACTCTTCTATTTGTACACAAAATCCACACAAGTTCGATTCCAAATGGGATCTGGGAACCTAATAACTCCTCACGAGATGAATCACTACACACAGAGATATCAGCAAGAAAATTGAAGAATAATAGCCAAAAATCATCCTCACCACCAACATCAAATTATAAAGGGGTGGAGCTGAAATCTGTGACAAATATAGATAGATGTATTGTTGTATGGAAGTATTACTACTCGTACTAAATAGTAGTAAGGATGTTCGAGACAAACTTCTTACTCAGGATAGACTTACAACAAGCTATACGAGCAAGTGTTTGTGCTTCACTGCAGGAATTAATTTTGTTCGGGCGCGGCTTGTTCAGAAAATAACAGTTTTTAATGTAACAGGAAGAGTGAGGGAGGGCAGTGTTAGATTGTACGTTGAGAAGAAGTAATAATGCTCGTTGAGGCGAGTAATTCAGGGCGCGTTTGGTGTGGTCTGTGGAGCTTCCATCTACTCCTCGCTTAACGAATTCCAGGCTCAAGGTTTAATTTTATATCAATGAGCTTCCCGATCTTGTTGTCACACAATTCTACGAATTGTATTATTAACCGAGCTACGTAACAAGATCTGCATAACTTGTGTTACTCAATAACACTGCACAGAACTTGATCCAAGTAGCAAACGATTACACAGATGTACACGAACACGAAGTCGCTGCTGAGCACTAAGCGTATACGAGAATTTTGAGACTCGAGATTGCGGAGATAATATTAAGCCAATGAAATCCCTGTTGTATGGAAGCAGAAATTTTTTAGAATACAGTCTAGGAGTTTGCAATAGAGAATATACCGTGGGCCCCGGGACACCTTTCTGAAATGGTGCATATCAATTGATAAACCAGAAACCTCACTGATGCCCATACAAATTTGTATGGGTTAAAAATAAAGTTAATACTTTTTTCCAGAATACATCAAGCGAAGAGTGGACGGAGGCTCCACAGCCCGTACCAAACGCACCCTCAATTACTTCGAAACATCTTCAAAGCATCTACTCACAGTTCAACACGAATCAAAGATTAGAGTAGAAAATAACCGGCTGATAAAATTTAGGAAAAACTATGTATGCCATAAAAGACAATGGTCAGATTATTCTAGTCATTGTCTTATATGTGTATATGTGCTATTTATTGTCTGATGTGGGCCAAGCTATCATCCCCTATGGGATATAAGACGTATGAATGATGTCTAGAATACATGATCCTCCAAGCTACAGCAGTGCCATTCCGGTGCCCAAAATTTTCCATTACCTACTTCTGAGCCAGCTAGATAAATCGGGTAGGGTGGATAGGAACGCATTCACCATGAGCCAAGGGCCACGAACTGAGGAAAAAATCCCATATGGAGAGAAAACGTCAGCCGTTCTTCCCGTGCTCTTTTACGACGAGCAGCCGCAGTCTACCCCCTGAACAAAGCCGCGCATGAATCAAACCAACCACTTCTAAAAATTCCGACCAGCGCCTGATCAGTAACGTGAATAGCCTGTTCACATTGGGGTTTGTCAGTTGATACAGGCTGTGCTTAGAATAGGATTAGAAACAAAGGTCATCGCTACCTCTGGAACAAGCGGCCGCATTGTTAAGCGAAAGCACCTTGTAAATTATTTCTCTTTTTTGTATTTATTCAGATTGTATTTAGCTTCAAAGCTATGACAAAACATTTAAATATATTATTTTCACGGCAAACATCACCACTGACCCAAAGATGGGTAGACTACAAATGAACGTGAAATGAAGACCATCAGCCATATATCGGAATCTAAAAAGGGCCCAAAGCAGTATCGCCATTCAGATCGGAAGCGAGCTTACAGGGCTCAAGGCTTAACTGTGTCTGACCAAGCTCCAAAATAGCGTATATCACATGATGACGTTTAACTTGCTTATATAAGGCTTGGCACTACGTCATGTATTAATTACTTTATAAATACCTAGTTTCTCATGTAGATAAACATTAGTTCAATTCATTTACAATCAAAAGATACATGTTCATATCTT
>MCBS01025014.1:6057-18078 GCA_003611235.1 Golovinomyces cichoracearum
CGACATCTAATTTCTCACACTGTCGGATCGGTGAGCGTCGCCACAGTTCTTAGATTTTGTAAGTAACTGGCATACTTCTTGAGGATTCATATCGGAGCCTCACTTTCCACACCAGGGTGCTCTTGAGCAAAATTTCGGTCAATGGTGTCCCTGATAGCGTTTGCAAAAGTCTTAAGACTGCTATTTTTTGAAAGCACCAGCTCGTCCTGACTCATCAAAAACTCTAAATCCTAGCAGTGGAGCTTCAGAAGAAAGGGCAATCCAGCTTTAATAAGGGGCTCTCATTTTGCTAGAGCGATAACGCTTTACTAACGATTGGCGCACTGATGTAACCCGCTCTATTTTTTAGATTTTCATTTCTCCCGTAATTTCTTGTCGACCCTGTAGGAATTTGATGGCGTTTGGAAAATTGGGTATTAGAAAAGATACCCAATTTGTTGCAGGTTCAATTTTAGCCCCTGTTGAGATCAACTTTCTAGCTTCCTGTAAAAGTGTACTTCGAGCTGCTGTATTGCACGGACTTAAAGCAAAGACTGAGCGCACTGGATTTATCAAGCCTATCGAGGTTGGTGATATCAAGAGTCATTTGACCAATAACTAGCGTACACTTTATATGGTTGAGTAATGATTGATCCATGATTTGTTGGATTTTGAGAGCTCGGACGATATCGATCACTTCTTAATTTTGACTAAAAGGGGCATAACAAATATGGGGTAAAAGTAACTTTCGGCAATGCTGAGAGCCTATATATTAGTTAGGCTTTCCCACTTATTAATGGTTGAGAACGATTTCAGGAAGCATAGAACGTACTATACGGCTATAGTGCCTTTCGCTATAGAAATCAAATCATCACAAACTCAACGATATTATTTGCATAAAGTGATTCAAACAATAAGATCTTGGTAGTGACCTATCTAGTTTATTATAGTTTTCAATTATTGCTAGACTCGCCCTTCTGAAATATCGTGGGTGATAAACAACGTCGATACAGGTCTGGAAAAGTTCAAGTACAATTTTCGAAATAAATGGCCAGGCAAGCCTCAATACTGCCGTTGGTATCCCATCTTTTACTGGTATCGTATTTCCAGCCCCTGATATAGCGCTAGTGACTTCTTCAGCAGTGACTTGAGGAAAAGGGAGTGAAGTAGCACCAACAACAGGCGTGAAAAAGGGAATATCGTCCGTGCCTGACTGTTTACACAAAAGTTTTTTTAGCAAAACTTTTCTTTTTTCGTCTGGTTATTGAGCAGGTGGGACTCCGGGGTTGATTGGGTTAATAATTGATGGGCTGTTGAAGATTCCTTTGGACTTATGCCATTTTGAAATTTCAAAAACGTCTTTCGAGTTGCTGGCTCTGTCCAATTTCTTTTTAAAAAAGGACGCTCTTGCCTTCTTGACTACCTTTCGGAAGCTTTTCCTATCCGATAGTATTGAAGGTTCGAGCTGACAAGTTTGTCTGTAGCTTCTTTTAGCCTCACTGCAGTTTTGGTCTCAACAGGGTTCCCCTTATTATGATTTTGTGGGCATTTTGCTGAGCCCATAAATGAACAGTGTAAGATTCGTATTATTTCTTCTGCCTGTTTATCTATGCTCAAATTAGATCTATTCGTCGGAACTTTTGTCTGTGATAGTTGAAGGGCCAGTAAAGAAAGGAAAAAATTTTTGTCATTCGTCGCGAACCGTGGTTTGGGGGGAGTCGGCAACCTGTGTACTTGTGAGTTAACAGTGATGAATAGAGGTTTGTGATCCGAAGTTATGTCAAGTTCCCTTTGAACAGTTGAACTAACTTCTCTAGCCACTAGTTGTGCTGAGACAAAACATGAGTCAAAGACGTTGCCTCGAGCGTGTGTCGGTATGTTCATCTCTGATACATATGTCATTGCTCGGGAATCTAGCCAATTAATTAAAGTTTCTGACTGTGTTGAGGTAGGACCAGGATAAGAAGGATACCAGTCAGGATGATGCAGTTTGAAATCTCCAGCAAGAATAGGGTGTTTAGGCAATAGGTAGTTTGGTATTGAAAGTAATAAATTAACTACAGAGCCTGGGCTGATGGTACCTAAAGGAGCGTTATATGCATTGATCAGCTGAATTTGAGGACTATTAAGAGCTATAAATGAGAGTATTATGATATCACTTACACCTTCACCTTATAGATTTGGTTAAATTTGAGTGATCTTGAGTCTACTTTCTTTTTTTGTGTAAGATAAGACCCTTGGTCTCTTGCTTTAGTCATCGATTGGTGTAAAGCACTTAAATGAGGGATAATTTCGTGTTATTTTACGAAGTAAATCTTTGTCGATATAAGGTTCCTGGACTAGCAAGATGTCTATGTTTTTTTTTTGAAAAGAAACTTGGAGAGCTAACTCATGCGCGGACAAGCTTCATCCGACGTTGATTGAGATGATTTTAATTTCAGTTGATTTTTCCTTCATAAACGCATTGCATCTCCTATCGATGCTTCGACATGTGACGCTTGAGAATAGCTGTTGGATATGGAATTAGATTGAACACTTGTTATCTCAATACTTTCCTCTACTGTAGCTGCTTTTGCTTCTGCAGCCTTGGCATGGACAACCGCCTGATGTTCTCGATCTCCGGCTCGACGGAATTTTTTTAATTGATATTTAGTTGGCATTCCAGAGCGCGTGGATCGAGCGAGAAACTTGTGACTGTCTGACCGGTGGGGTCCCCAACAATTTTTGCATTTAATCATGGCCATACAGGAGTCTTCAGAATGCATCGTTGAGCCATAGTTGCCACAAGAGGGTGCTCTAGAGTAGTTTTTTGGTGAGTGATGCCCGTTACAACGTTTGCAGAGATCGAGACGCTGTTGAGTCTTGAATTTCCTCATCTTTCCTGATTCGTCAAAGACACGAAATCTGGGTCGTGAAGCTTTGGAGAAGTAAGCCATCCAAGTTAGGTGGGGATCATCGGGAGGTTTACTTCCGTAAAGTCTCGGGGAAGCTGGGCGAACAGAGGACACCCTTTCAATTTCATCAGCCAACATTTTTTGACACTTTTACTCGTCCATCTAATGTGTAAATTGAGTTGGGGACGGTAGATACTGTGACAGGTAACTAGTTTGACGCGGCCTCTAGTTTGGCGTCTGAAGGAATGAGACGGATTCCAGCTTTTATGAATTCTTGTCACGTAATATTATATCGGGGGCTTGGAGCAAAGCCTGGGTGACAGGTTTAGTTGTACCTACTGATGCCGGAGAAATTGAGAGTGTTTTAACCATTATTTCCGAAATTCCAACTGGAGAAAGATTCCGCCATTCGTGATTGCTCAGAAGGCAAATGAAGGGCCTATGATCTTAGTTATTTGTTGTTTGCTCTTTATTACTTGCGATTTTATTGCTTGTTAGTTTAAAAGTTTGATGTGTGGCCTGACTGGTAGATTGTGGATTTGATCTTAGCTGTTCGTTCAAAGTTATGGTGGATCAAGATTTTTTGTGGCCTCTGCGTACTACTGATGAACACGAATTCTTTGTGGTTAGGGTTTTGCTCGGCAAAGGATATATACTTCTATTTTCTGTCTCATCCTCAACCTGTATGATAGGGATTCTGAGAGCAGTAGCTCTAAAAACTAGTTTCCTGGGTAAATTTGCCTTGGGATTACCAGTGGCTTTTGCTGTCTGTATAATCGGCTGATATTTTGGCAATAGTGGGGTTATGTTCACCGCTACAAATTCAGGTATAGCAGCTTGAAGATAAACGTGAAGATCGTTTGCCATTGCTTTTTCATAACCTTCTTGAAAGTTAGTGTTGGTATCACGGGTTATGCATAAATACAGTAGAACTTCTGTAAAGCTATAGTCTGAACCCCTAAATTTGAGGTTTCTATTGGTAGTAATTTTAAGCGCACCGATAGTAACCTCAAATTTAGGGGTTCAGACTATAGCTTTACAGAGGTTCTACTTTACAATGTAACAAAATAATAAACCATTAATAACTAGTTGTCTCTTTTTATTCTAATTATCTATGACGTAGTTTATAAGTTACCAGTCCACCCCATCAAAACTAACGTTTTGCTTAACTACTCCTACAACACCACCATCTTTTGCTGCAATTTAGAAGAGTCAGAATTACTATTCAGACTTGTCGCTATCAGATGCCTCTACAATTTCAACTGCGCAGGTGCGAGCGTTGTGGCCAGTCTCACCAAAACGTCCGCAGTGCCTCTGCGTGCGCACCCTCTTTCCAGGCTCTCTGCCTCCCTCATGCCCATCACTCTCCTTTTCAGCTATCAAATCAGCTACCTCACCTATTATAGGGGTTTCAGCTGTCTGAATATACTTCCTCTTTCGAATTTTGACCTCTGTTGCTACCTCTACTACCTTTCGAAGCCCTGCAATTTCTTGTCGCATTAACGATGTCTCATGCCGAATCTTTGCAACACCCTTGTACATTGGTGACCCCACCACGGTTCTGACTGTAGACTGTTTGTACTGCGCTTCTCGGAGCCTGTGAAGATCATCTGGCCATGGATAAACCTCATCATGAAGTCTGTCTCATCAAAGTTGTACATGTCTTCGTCCGTGACGCCGTACTTAGCTTTTGTGTTGGCAGCCAGCTCAAATCAAGGCGTCATGACGCGTGGATCTTCGCCGAGGGCTCGCTGAAGATCTTACGGAAAATTCCTTCAAAGCTTGATTTCAGGCCTACGCGTCTTGAAGTTGTCTACCCAGAGCTTGCCAACAGGCTCTCCATCGCGCTCAGGAAGTAGACCTTTAGCTATATCTCGCACCATAGCCTTTGTAGCAGGTATCCTTCGTGAATCAAGCTCAATTATACGTCGTAAAAGTACCTCCTCCTCTAGCTTGCTCACCTTCTTTGAATTGGGCTCACAATTACGTCGAGGGAGGGCTTCTTGGTGTCGGTTTCTGGGGGTGCTTCGAAGCTCGCTGAAGGATTTAATAACGCGTCTTTCGCTCTCATCACATTCTTCAATTGTAGCTTGGATAGCAATGTGATATTTACCTTCAGTAAAAGTTAGTTGCACGTTGCGTTGTGGTGGCATTGTGGTGTTGACAAAGTGTTGGGCCAATTTGGATGGGGTGGACGGATTACTTATAAACTACGTTACAAACTTGTATAAAACTAGCGCGTTAGTTAACCCCTGATCGTCAATTACCCTTGACACTACCCACCATCTATGTTGCAACTCCTGTCATGAATTGTGGTCCTGACAGTTAGATACGGTGCTCTTAATACCACTGATAGAACATGTGCATATCCGTAGAAGAGTGTCCAGCCCTTTTCTTGTCGTTTTCGAGCAGCGAAAATGGCAGCAAGAACGCGAGAGAGGTAGGATTTGAGTTGATCTTCTTCGTTGGTGAGACTCGTTGAAGCTGAGTCTGCAAAATTTGGGGCTGCGTGCTTTGAAGGTGGAACTGGTTGGAGGATTTGCCTGTTTGTCGCTGTATTACACAGTCGTTCTTGAGTCTGCGGAGATGGGTGTAGTGTGGTATTGGAGGGAGGAAGTGAGCTGGAATGAAGATGAGGAGAAGAGGATGGCAGAGGGCTCGTTTCCGTCGGGGGAGCTTGATTTTCTAGAGTAATATCCATTGAATTTATCATGCGTTAGTCCTGTTTCTTGTACACCCACTGTGTAGATAGTCGCTATGCATTGCATTATATGATCGACCCTTCTAAGTGGTGTTTTTGAAACACTATACTGATTTTTGTTCAATTGTGAGCAATCTTGAAAGGGAGTCCAATTCAAAAGTGGGTGAACAGCCAAGGGATCTGTTTATCTATTTATCGTGCTGTCTATAGCTAGTGTCTATGTGATATGACACGTTCAGAAAATATCTGGAATACTTTATCTACAGCAGTGTCAACATGGTGCCAAATTTCTCAAAATACACCATCCCGGCGCTAGTTACGTGAGGTCTACAGGATAAGAAGAATTCACCAAGATAAAACATCTTTGTACTTGGGAGAGAAGAAACAGGAGAAAACCTGGATGGAGAAAAATCCTCAGCCACACATACCGTACTCTTTTACAACGATCAGCCGCAGTCTCCCCCCAAGAAATTTCATGTAGGAATCTAATCTATCATTCCTAGAAAGCACAACTAAATCCTGGCCACTATTACAAACAGTGTACTTAAATCGGGGGTATGATAATTTTCGATAAACAAAGCCCTTCGTATTGCATCTCATGAAACTATCGATGGTGGCTTCCACGAGAGTGTCCCTGGGGCGAGGCTATGGGATGAAGACGATCGAGACCCGCCCTGGTGGAGTGGGATCCTGAAGGGTAATCTTTCTCTCTGTTTGGCCTTTTTCTCAGACATAAAAATTCTCGGGTGTTAGTTCGACGAGGGAGGTGTAGGGCAGGATGTAACGCCAACTGAAATAAGTGTGTCAGTGCAGAGATGGTTGTTTTTGTTTTTCCAGTACCGTCATGTCAAACACGTGTCTGTGGATACCCTGGGAGAATGTCGATCTTTTGAATGAGAAGTCTTATTCCAATCCAAGATAAAATTCGACTTGCAAACATTATCCATCAGCTACCTATCAAGATAGTTTCAATATTGGAGAATGAAAGTTCTTGAAGGATTTGTACTTGTGCGAACTTAGCGAAAATGGCTTTGTTTTAGATCATATTGTATTTAGCCTCTAAGCTAAGACAAAAGATTTAAATACTTTCTTTTCCTCACATAACTTTGCCCTTTTTTAACATCAGTATATATATCTTTTTTTTTAAGTTTTGAGAACCTCACGCTAAACCCACCCAAAGATCCCCATAGCCTCTCTCTGCAAAGAAACATATCTTCTACAGTTAAAGAAGGCACTGTAAAACCTGTGTAAAGTCCAGTCTTAAACCCGAAATCTCAGGTCTCTATTGGTAGAAATTTTAAGCGCACCAATAGAGACCTCAAATTTAGTGTCTAGGACTAGAATTTTACACAGGTTTTACTGTATAACACAAATAAAAAATTTTCCTTTTCTCCATTTTTCTAATAAAAAATTTCTTTCCTCCTGGCGATTTAAATGATAGAAGGCACCTAGATGACTCTAGCAACCTCAGGAGACGTGTTCTGCCAATACTGGTGTTGAATAAAATCTGTAGATTTCGCGGTTAAAGTCCCTCATACTCCTTTCCTCTCTGCTTTGTAAAGAAAGAAAAAGGTAGCAGGCGCTGCATTGTCTGCTTCTTGTTTTGACAGAAGTTGCACAGATGACTGTTAACTTCCCTATCTTACACAGATATGCCAGGGTGTTGCCGATCCCTGTTCTTGCCTGAAAGTATGATAACTGGACCATCGACCAAAAGTTGTTAGGATAGTTGCTTTGGACTTGAATTTTTGAGACGGGGCAAAAATGGTTATCGTTTTGGCAATTAGAGTATGTATATAATTTAATTCGTGACTGCCAGAGACCCGTCCTCCATCGAAACTTGTGTTTATGAAATGCTATTTTACTTGGAAATTAGAGCCCTTTAAGTAGTGTGGGGTTGACACTAGGAGTGTGATTGGTTTCGAACGTCTCATATGGATTAATGACTCTCGCGGTTTTGTTCTCACGGAACAAATAGATATGATTAAGATCACGATAGCTGCTCTGGGAATTCTGGGAAATTATTTGAATCTGTTTAAAAGGCTGATTGAATGTCCATCCCGCTCGTGGGATACGAGCAGATTACGGATTATTAGAAATTACCTTTTCAAAGACACAAAGTAGCCTTGCGGATAACCTTCAAGTGCCAGATAAATCTTGTAATGGATTGAAATCAATGAGCTTTAGAAATCTGACTTTTGCTTGTCAAAACAGCAGCCACGGCAATCTTCTAAATTGGAGAAAGCGGCCAAGGATAGAGAGATTTATTTCCCAGCCACTTTTTAAACGCTCAAACAAGGAAGTATCTATGTGAAAGAGACGCATCAGAAATTTGCGAATGTTATACACGATACAATCTTAATCCAATTGATAAAATCATTGATTCTCTCATCAAATAAAGTACTTTTATCATTCAGAAGAATCTCTAGTCATGCGGTTTGTCTGCAATTTATTAAACCCCTCGTTTCCACTCGTTCAAGGTGACCAACCCTACATGCACTGCGTCTCTATTATATATAGCTCATTGATGCTGACAGTTTCGTGTTTCTAGTATTACTATACAGAAATCTTCATTCTTACTCAGAGCTTCTCTGTCAAATTTTTTAAAGTCTTTTAGTTCTTTTGACTCACAAGTAAGTCTCTGCCTGCAGCAAGTCCGGTTGATCTGCGCGATTGAATATTCTCGAGTCTCACGAATTCAATAAGGAAAGTAGTAACTATGACTCACAAGAACCACCAAAATGAAGCTCATCATAAATCAAATGAAAAACGGCATCGATCTAAATCCGAGAAAGATATAGAAAAGCCAAACAAATCGAAAAGCTCAACATCGAAAGCCGTTGATGCGGATTCAGGGCTATACGCTAGGCTACGAAAAATGACCAAAGAGAAATCTGATAATGAAAAAGTAAGGAAAAAAGTTTCTGAACCGACATTGACAATGGCAGAAATGGCTGTACCTGAGTTATCACGCACTTCCTCCCGAAATAGTATCCCTTATCCATCTTTCAACAAAGCTCACAGCAAAGAATCGGTCGGTGTTTTGAGAAATAATTCAAGGCTCTCCACAAAAGAAGTTCCACTTACACCAGTTATGACTGATCTAGGTTCTGGCGAAAAATTGAATCAAAATTCAGATGAGCATGTAAAGGTAGCATCGAATGGTGAAAGACCGCCCAGTCCTCCGGAAACAGACATTGCTCAGCAAAAAAAGCCCCCTCCGAGACGAATGAGCCAAGTAAATGAGGAAATAGAGGAAGAGGTCCGTTCTAGCTCGAAAGATTATCATTCTTCTCAATTATCAACAGAAGATGCCCAAACAGAATTATCTGTCAACTCAAAAGAATCAAGCTCAAGTTCAGTAGACAGATCTAACAGTGATACCGTAGATGATGTTGGTACGATAGGACATGATTCTATCACTGAATCGGGAGATGAATCAAACGACACGGTTGTTCAAGATCGAGCTCAATCAGGCACAGAAACACCGAAAGTATCATCGGCAAGAAAAAGCTCTTCGACTACTTCCTTAGAAACAACAACTAAAACCGATGACTCATCTATAACAAACGATACACCAACGCCATCTATCTTCATTCACTTCGATGCCCCCGGCAAAGTATCAGACAAACACAACTCGTCAAGATCGCCCTACAAGCAAAACACTAAATTACCCACAGATATGTTGCGCGTCGATTACCTTTTGCAGAAGGGAGGTCTTTTACGCCATATTCCGAAGAAATTTGTTTCTTCTTCTCCCGCTTCCGCACCACCACGATCATTCATACCACTACCTGCGAAAGTCGATCAAGTGTTTGGGCCCTGTCTAAGTCTTCTGGACCAGTACGAGTCTGTTTTAAACAATAATGGATCGATTGCAGTGGCTACTGGCTATCGATCTGTTGCTAGAAGACTTCTTGACAGATTAGAAGTTGTCATGGGACGAAATCTATCTTCGAACGGATGTTCATGTGTACTATGTCAGCATCCAGACTTTGCCCCAAGTGAAAAGCCCAAGGGGTTGGAGTGGGGGGAAGTGCTTGAGTGGAGTGCAGGTCGTAAGGAGTTACCTCTCTGGCCAGCTTTCGACTTCTCTGCTCTTGGTATTAAATCATTTGACGATATTTCGGGAACTGAATCATCACATCGAGACCCCACCAGACCTAGTTCACCTGTTAAACTGGATCCTGATATTGCCGAAGAATTTCGTGAATATTATCTACAACAATCGAAGAAAACCCGTCTCGCAGTTGATAACTGGCTTTCAAGTTGTCCGCAAGCTGCCGCCACACCGTCGCAAGAAGTTGATGATGAGACGCTTTCCTTTGCAATCCTTACCCATATCCCCAAATCGGAGAGGCCAATTTTTAATGCTCTACTTTCGGGATCTACCAAGTTACAACCTATGAATTTAGCGCCTATAACCCTTAAAAAGTCACGTTCAGAGCTTATAACAAAGAATATGTTATCTATACAAAGATTATATAGACTGCCGGTACCACCAAGGTATCCTGAGGCAGCTATCTTTCTGTTAAGATATCCTGAACTGCATAACATTCTAGCAGCAATATCTGAAATAAACACCTCAGAGTGGGAAATTCTTACCTCAGGTCGGTTTGATGGCTTTCTATGGTCCGGAGCGGATTCCGAGTCTACCAACTCTCCAATGCCATCCAGAGGCTCAACTCCGTTAAACGAGAGTCTTTACGGTAGAGCGATGTCCCCTGGGACTCCACAGTCCAATAGTGCATCTTCAACAAAATCTTCTCAATATTCTTCGAATCGTCGGCCAGTGTTGAATGATGAAGAAACTGAAATTGCTGTTTTGGCTGAAGTAGAACATGAAATTTATATCGGTATGGAAGCCTTGGAGGATGCCTTTGAAGCATTACATCGGAAAGCAGAGCTTGTTCGCCGTGCTCTCCGTGAGCGTGGAGTAGGTCTTCGAGCATCTCTTCAATCACGTCTATTATCTCAACCGACCATCGTCCAACCTAGATCACCTGCCGTGGCAGCTTCTGGGCTTGGTATAGGATACGAAAGGCCATCTAGCTATATAGACAATTTTCATCCCGGTGGCAGTGAATGGGATCCTGGTGATGAGCTAAGTGAATTAGCACCTGACGACAGTGCGAGTAATATCAGTAGTTCGAGGAAAAGACGACCGAGACGCAGAAATGAGAGAAGAGAGCCAGCTTTAGTTGAGGAAGGAGATGAAGAGTAGCTCAAGTATGAAGGGGTAATGCTAATGATTCATGAATATTTCATCGCATTGACTGAAAAATCAATTTGGTAGGCGCCTGTTGGGAAACATATATGTTCAAATAAATTCTTTTGGTTTTATTGGAGTTTTTAAATCTGATACATTTTTTACAGATTTCTCGAGCATTGTATTCCTAAAAACATTATTTGATTAGTTCATAACTCGACAATCACGCAATCTGAGGCGCAAAAGGCGAATTTTTCCTATCCATTGAATGAAATAGGGTAGTAACTGTGTCTTGTTGTTTTCTCATTTAAAAGAAATCCTTGAATTCAAGATAAAAGGAGTCATCATCTACTTTCAGGATTATGGAAAATGCCTTTTCTATTCCCACCAGTTTGTGAGATTATCTACATAAACTTCGATAGTCACAAAAGTAAAGATAGCATCAATGTACATGAAGACATGGCTAAGATAAAGATAGGAAATTTCAATCCTTTATCACTCTCGGAAAATGTGCCTGAGGCGATTCGTTTTTTCTGCAGAAGAAACGATCAATCAATGGTGTCGCAATATGATTGTCTAAAACGTGTTCTTTTAAATTTTCTATGCATATTTTAATTGAATTGAAAAATTCTATTTCTGTTTTTTGTAAGACAACATTTTGGAATAATTTAATAAACCTAGGGATCGAATAAAAACTAGATTTCACTCTTTTTTCACCCATTTGAGTTGTCACTAAACCTAAGGACAATAGCTTCATCTTCACGCGGTGTCTCTATAACTATAAAATTTCAGGGTTCCCTTCTTTATAATCTACATATATGGAGATGCATCATATCATAGAGTTCTATTATTCTGGTCTAGCCTTTTGACCGGGTGGTAACGCATCCATCTATTATACAATATAGGATGGTGCTCTCTAGCCCATTAATCTTTTTCTGAATATTGTTCTCTGTCTAAACGCTGCTAGGACACTAAACGTGCTCTGTGTGTGTTGGAAGTACTAAACGAGTAGATACCATCTTTGCCATTGATAGTTTTCATGCTGAGTATGTCTCTCACATGCCCCATAGTATTTGGATCGGGTAAACTATTTATCCGAATAGAGATAGAGCAGATTTGTAGTGTAGCTATGACAGAATATATATATAAAACTTTCCTCTTACGAAAACTACACATTACAACATTCTCAACGCTTTAAGTGCATCTATTAATTTCTAGCTTATGACCTTTGTCATATC
>MCBS01025015.1:6059-19297 GCA_003611235.1 Golovinomyces cichoracearum
ATTTGCAGAATTGAAATCTGTGGTATGAGGGCTCTAATGTTTAAAAGTTGAATCATCTGATGAGTATGCAATCTCCGGCATTGTGTCATAGCGAAAGGCTGCGAACACAAGTTAATAAGATTATAATTAGAAAAAGCTACCTGCATATACATAGAACCGCTAATTGACGACCTTATCGTGTCCAACCAACATTCACACACAGCGCGAGTATCAGCAATCTGTTTCAATGGAGTGATCAGAATAGCGCGATAGTTGTCTTGTCCTATTAGCTAGAACGATGTACCATGTGATTTGCATATGCTTTGCTATTTCACGAATAGCAGACCAATGGGCTCATGGCCAAAACTAGTTCAGAAAATTCTCGCTAAGTCTGAAACGGTTTAGTCATAAATGACAAGCATGTATCAATTATATTTGTCAGTGATTTTACACGCACTAGTTTGATGCGAAAAGTATGCCTGTCAAAAAAGTTGGAATTAGCACTGCTCAAAAACCTATTCGTCTTCCGCCTCTGAATCGTCTTAATGTGAAAAGAGGAGGTGCTGGAGATAAGAATCCGTGTCTTTCAATTATGAGTTCCGTTCTTAGTAACAGATTCAGTCTTCTCAAATTTCAAAGCTTTAACTAATGATTTGTAGCATGTTGGGCGTCAAATGGATTTAATGTGGCTGGATGTCAAAATCTTGAAACTCAACTGCGTTCCTGTATGGATAGTTCTGTATGTCTCTGTGGTATATCACATTGAGGTCTACTCACGTAGTTTTACAGAAAAATAGAATCCAGAAGAAGAACACCCTCAACTATCACTTAGCCCGAATGCTTCCAAATGTTGTCAATCCCAAAAAGAGATAAGTCGTGGAAATATTTTTAAGAAAGAAATCTTGTTCTCGGTGAAATCTCTCCGTATCTTATAGCGCCAGCTTTGTGGCTTGGAATAAATATATATTAGTTTATCAACTTTTATTAATGAATAATAAGGACAAGTCTCTTTTTACAATTGCTCCACAATTAGAGAAGTGCACAATCAATACTATCATTCCAACTCAATCAAGAACGCTAAAATCCAGTTTTTAATTTGGTTACACGCGTTCGTGTGAAATAAAATCTTATGGTCTTTGGCTTGTTTCGCTAAGTATGAAATATCCTTTTTCCGACCTCTCCACTACCTTATAGCGTATGTGCATCAAATAATACTAAAGACGCCAATTGACTCCGATAAAATACCAACAAACCTCTTGCATATTTGCCCCATTATATCCATCCCAAAATCATTCAACGTTGGTCTCGTAACTCTTCAATGCTCTTCGAAATATAATTATTAGCTCAAGTGAGCAACTTAGATCAATGTATCCATCCAATCCATTGAGTTCTTACGGATTTTCAGGTGAGGGTGTGCTAATCAACGCTAAGACAGAATAATTCGATTTCTCCGAGAGAACCTTGTTGGTACTGTTGTTTCTGAGATTCTCGCCATTCTTGAAATGCTATTTGAATATCATCGTCCGATGCAATAGTAACAAAATCCTCATCTTCATCTCGATATCGTAATCGCATTGTCCCTTGCGATATCGCATTATTAGAGAATCTTCCCACCTTGGCGTCTATACGATCAATAAGAGATTGATAGGTGATGTTAAATGCGACGACAAGCGTAACATAATTACCGTCGCAATTCACTTTAACTTTAAGCTGTGTCGGGAGACCCATGTCACTTTCTACTGAACTAGGTCTCCCTAGAGAAGGAGACATAATACGGGCTTCGTTTGGCGTCATTGGGACTTGATTAGCAGCATTTCTGTTGTATTGTACTTGAGAATGATTTATACGTTCCCTCTGCGTTCCTGGTGACTGAGTGTTAGACCTGATTGTCAGACCGTTTATCGAATTATTCTGCGACCGAGGAATTCCTGCATCATATGCATGATGCAAATGCGGTGGAATACCAGGAACCGCTGGCACCTGACTTATAGCCCCATTTGGAAGTCGGCGAGTCCCATTTTGAGCATTAATATCAGGAGTGCTATATGATCGATTCCTCTGTAAAGCTGCATTAGCTTGTGACTGTGAAGACATTACAGGTAGGGACGGTCTTTGAGGAGTTCGACCATTCAATTGGTAAGATTCTCCAGGATTTTGACTTCCCCGGGAAGGTGCACGAGGAATTGCAGGAGCTGTATACCTGATATGTTCTTCCCGGCCATTCTGCGGGGCTACCTGGCGTGGGAATGGAAATATTGAGGATGTTAGGCTGGTGCGAGTCGAAATTGGTGATTCAGAAATCGACTCTGTGACCGGAGAGAAGTAAGAGTCACCTCCACGTGGACCTGGAGAGAGCTGTGTTTGTAGACTAAGTGAGGACTTTTGACTTATTTGGCCCACAGGAAATCGTGGAGCTGGGGCTCTGTTAAATACAGCAACGGGCTGTGAATTTTCTCCAGTGGCATTCCTCGTTCGTAGACTCATTGGAGGTCCGGGATGTGTCGAATTAGCTGCCGGTGCCGGTACTGCATCATTGTATTCTTCATCGAGGTCATCTTCATCTTGCAGTGCATAAGGATTATCAGGTTGTCCTGCCTGGGAGTTCCACGTAAATACTGGCTGCTGAGAATCTGCACTAGAATTTGATGCTGTAGAATTGGCATACTGCTTTCTCTGGCCGTCAACACCTTCATACCATTTTCTCATGATCTCTTCATTTGAAAATCTGATTATAAAGTTTTCCACACCTGGGTCGGCTTTCCAGAAAATCTGCACATTATATGACCCTGAAGCTTGTCAGCAATAGCTAAAATAAAATATTTAACAACTTACCTTGTTTTGCTAACGACAAAACTTCAGTGACGTTCGTCATAAAAATTCTACCTTTAAGTTGAAGTTTATTAACTCTATTTGGTTCCTTCTTGTTTCTATCCTTTTTATCCTTTTTATCCTTTTGGCCACCGATTAGTTTTTCTTTACTTTTATTTAGGTTCATATCTTTACAACACAGAAGAATACGTTCAAATAGATAGATAGTGTACTGCTCTTTTCATTAGTAAGGACGCTTCTTTTGAAATTCATGTTTGCTGGTTAGTCTGGAATAGATAGGTATGGAAGTTATCAATGCCATAAGAAACCAAAGAATATGTGAAGTTCTAATAGCCGAAGTCCCTGCCCTGTATTTTCATTGTCTTCATCTCTCATTTTTAAAAAAAAAAATTAATTCACAATGAGAAGGAATCATACCTCTTTTTGAACGTCACTCTTTCCGGTGACAACTGGAAAGTTACCTTGTAGGAGGAGGTCGCCGAAATTTTCCACACGATGGTTCTTCCAGTCATCAACGCGGGCGCAAAGATCAATTAAGGCTTCTGACCTGAGCTCACGATCAACTGCTTCATTTGCCAGCTTGAGAACTCGATTCGCAGCTTCAATTCCGAGAGTTAAATCAGTTTTTGTTGATTCGTCTGCATTTGTTTTATCTCGTAGATCCTGTTCATTTTAGAGCACGCACATTAACGCTATCATTTGGAGATTTGATCGCATACCTTTAACAGAAGTGGATATTTAACAAGGCGTTGCATTGGCTTTAATAGGAACCCGTCCAGTGTATTGAAATCAACCACGACAGGATGATCGGCTAAAGATATTTTATCAAACTCTCGCTTTGCGATTGTAGCCGATTTCCGCTGATTAGCAATAAAGGGCTGATAAATACCAAAAGCTTCTTCATAGTTAACAAATGGGAGCCCCCATTTCTGATCTTTCTCAAGCTGGGAGTTGGTCGTTTCAATCTTTATGAGAAATCTTCGCTGAAAGTCAAGGATAGCGTTAATATTGAGAAATATATCATGAATCAAATCACCAGGTATAACGCCTTTTTGTTCGATTTTTATCTTCAGTTCATGCAAGTTCTCGAGATCTTGAACATACTTGCGCTCAGTATCCACAAGCTCTCGAACTACATGATCCCTGTAACTCATTTGTGTACCTGGCATAGCGGCAGGTTTAGATTCATCTTGTTCTGATGTAAGAAGTACACCACGTTCTTCTGCTTTGTCAAGAATTTTATTTATGACTTGCGTAACCTAAATTCAAAATGTGAGCATGATTTATGGCGTATGATAGTTCGCATCATGACATTACAATTAATTGCAATATCAAATACAGGTTTCACCGACCTTTACAAAACCAGTCGTATCATCGCCAAACAAATCTTGAAGAGAGAAACAGTCCCCGGCGGGTATATGTAAACTTCCCTTCAGACACGCCTCAATAAATTTAAATGCAGCAGTCTTTGATCTCTTCACGACTGGAACATTTTCATCGATTCGTAGTGGTTCTGATGCTAATACAAAATTGTAAATCGATAATAAGGGGGTTCCTTTTCGAAGGCATCGCCAGAGAGAAGACACGGGGTCAGTTTCTTCTCCTTGATTATCATCACCAGAATCTTCTAGATATTCACTAAGGCCAGGCACATTTGCCAATCTAACTCGTAGATTTACACATATTTGATAAAGCGATCTTGACGCATCAGCTCTTTGATTAATAATGTTGTTCGTTGCGACAACCTGCCCGCCATTCTGGGACATTTGATTCGATGTTACTAAAGTGGCAGAGCTCGCCATAGAAGACAGTGAGGTTGAAGATGAAGAAACATGAGCTGTAGTACCTTGTACTTGAGAAAGGTGCAGGTTATTGGTTAGGGTCTGAGTCATGGTCTGGCTCAAGCCAAGTAGTTTATTGCTGGTGTTTCCTGAGGTGTTATATGTTGATGCGGTCTCTGATCTCAATATTAGTCCATGAGTGTGTGCCATACAAGCAGCCACGCCTGCTGTTGACATGAACAATTATCGAAAAATGTGCTACTTAGTAACCGACGCCACGTTTTCATGCATCTGAAATGGATAATGAAGGGCGTACGGGATTCTAATTGTCACTGCTTCACTAAAATTGCCTTTGGCGCTAGTCAAGAGCCGAACGTAACTTTCATGGTTGCTGACATAAATTTGTCGTAACACAGCTTAAGTTACCCTCGGCTACGACGATCATATCTAGTTTAATGTCATTTAGTCTCTAGGCCAACCATCGTACTAACGTGCTTTCTTACATACCACAATTTAGAGCTCATCAGGTTAACCTTCAAAGGCTTATTCTTTTCCGCTCAAACGTCGCTAACTTAAGTAGATATATCTCTCGCTGAGGGTTCCTACTTGTTAGATGAGAAAAGCTACGTTGCCGTCTTGTAGCATGTCTCTCCCAGATGACGTTAATAACGGTGACCCACATAGCCTAAAGACGCCTCTATCTGCCCCGATGCCACAATGGTTTGTACAGATGTCAGTCACTGAGCGCACCGGTAGGCAAAAGATATGACTACTTGGTCTGTTTGCCCTGAGGACTGACATTAAATGCCAGGGTATGTCATGAATATTATTTCCCAGCTTCCTACATCCCAAGTGGCTGAGATAGTGAGCCGACTTCGTCCACGGCTGTATATTAACTTCTTCGAACATCTCCCAAATGAAGTATTATTACATATTCTGAGTTTTTTAGATCCTGTATCATTGCTTAACACGGCACGTGCATCTCGACAATGGATGTCCTTGGCTATGGATTCCAAATTATGGGAACAGCTGTATATTCGAGAAGGATTTCGAGTAAATAGTTCAGAAGTTCGGAAATTTGAAGAAGAAATAAACCGTACCTCAAAAAGATATTCTGGACTGATTGATGAAATAATTAAGAGTAATATCAGAGCGCAAATTCAACGTGGTCATTCAGCAACAGCAGAAAGAGATTCCAAAGTAATTGAAGAGAACCGCATTAAGCCAGGAAAAATATCCGCAGCTGATCATTGTCGACAAGATAAAAATACAAGATTGGCAGCAGAGTTTTGTAATGCAATACCAGAGTTATTAGGATTTTCAGTTTCTTCTGAATCAAGTGACATGGCTACTGAAGAGAAAAGCCAGGGTGCTCATCATAAATCATCATCCTCTTCAGATTCCGATCCAAAGCGAAATTTATCGTCTTTGTATGTTCCAAATTTATGTGGAACTAATGTCAAATATAAGCTCAACTGGCAAAACCTCTATTCACAAAGACGGAGACTAGAATCAAACTGGGAAGCAGAAAAATATATTAATTTCCAGCTTCCTGATCCTGGCCATCCTGAAGAAGCGCATTTTGAGTGTATATATACAATCCAACACTCTGGAAACTATCTTGTTAGTGGCAGTAGAGACAGGACTATTAGAATTTGGAATCTTGAAACCCGAAGACTTGTCAGACCTCCACTTTGCGCGCATTCGGGCTCAGTTTTATGTGTACAGTTTGATGCAGATCCGAAAGAAGATTTGATCGTTTCGGGAAGCAGTGATGCGACGGTCATTCTCTGGAGATTTTCCACCGGAAAAATTATCCAACGCTTACGAAAGGCGCATAAAGAATCTGTTTTAAATGTTCAGTTCGACAAGCGCGTCTTGGTGACTTGCTCGAAAGACAAAACTATCAAAATTTTCAATCGAAAGCCTATTCACGCAGGCGATCTTGCATACTCCTTAAACAAACAGGCGGTTGATCCTGTTCCTACACTTCTCAATAATTTCGGACTTGATCCAGCGCCGACACCAGAGCTTCTGATCAAACCAGCATATTCTCTTTTAGCAGTCCTCGAGGGACATGGTGCTGCTGTCAATGCTGTTCAGATTCAGGGTGATGAGATTGTGTCTGCTTCTGGAGATCGACTTGTAAAAGTTTGGAATTGGCCTGAACAGACATGTGTGCGAACATTGATCGGCCACAGCAAAGGAATAGCTTGTGTTCAGTATGACGGTCGTCGCATTGTCAGTGGAAGTAGTGACAACGAGGTAAAAGTATTTGATAAAGAAACAGGTCTGGAAGTTGCCAGTCTACGTGCTCACACAAATCTTGTTCGAACGGTTCAGGCAGGCTTTGGAGACCTTCCTTTCAGTACAGAAAAAGACAAAGCAGATGCAAGGGAAGTTGATCACGAATACTTCAAGGCACTAGATTCTGGTGTCATATCGGGCACAACTCTCTCACCGCGAGGCCGAGCCAGCAACGCGGGATCTAGAAGACCAGAGCACATAACAGCATACGGGGCAAAGCTACCACCTGGAGGTGGAGGTGGTAAATTTGGACGTATAGTATCTGGATCCTATGATGAAACGATAATTATATGGAGGCGTGATAAAGAAGGTATCTGGAAAGCACAACATACACTCAGGCAAGAAGAAGCTGCAAAAGCTGCCAATCGTAACACTAGTTTGCCGTCAGAGGAGTCCGAAACCCTCACAACTGAATTATACTTTCAGAATTTAATCAAAGACGCTGTATATGAAGGTCCTGATGCACTTCGTTCTATTCTCGCTGCTCATCCACAAGCCCTGAAATACCAAGATTACCTGCAAAATCAAATCAATATCTACCCACATGATCTACGGCAAGCTATGGAGAGTATTGTAGCGGCGGCCCTTTCTTCAAACCCAATCATGATGCCATCAAATCCACCTTTCTATCAATATTCTAGAGCTCAGTCTCCCTCTTCAAATGACATACAACCATCACATCAGATGGTCACTAATCCTACCGTTGCTTTAGATTTTAATCTATCTGCTCGAGAATCATTACAAGCATTCAATCATATATCGACTACTAGCTTAACTACAAATGATCCTCAGACCGTCCAACCGTTGGCCCAAGTCCCACAAAATTTGCCTAATCAGAATACAGCTAACAGTGTAGCCCGAGTTTTTAAACTTCAATTTGATGCACGGAGGATTATATGTTGCAGTCAGACAAATATCATTGTGGGATGGGACTTTGCGAATAATGACAAGAGAATCAAAGAAGTCAGTCGATTTTTCGCACCAATCGAGTGAACCAAGTAAATTCACTTTATCCCGCCCCTTCTCTCAAGACAGGAACTAGGAAATCTTGGAATGCCGGCCATATCTAAAGATGAAAGCATTGAAAGCAACTATCAGAGAATCCGATCAGTTAACTCAGATACGGCTTATGAGCTCATTTACCATATCAACGTGAGAAATGGTATTTCTAATCAGAAACCTGTCCTCTTTCGCTGAAAACGAATAGTAAGAAGAGCTTGGTCTTATCAATTTTTAATCCCGCATATCTAAGCTGTTCCTCCGAGAACCACATTTTTATTTGTTTTTAAATCTAACACGATCATTAAATGTTATTAGAGACAAATACTGTCAGCTTGACTTAAAAGCTCAATCAATATGGTTATCAGTACCTTAGGATTGATAATATCAAATTTGATGACCACTCAGATGACTTGCCAGGCATGTTTATTCTTGAATGACGTGTTACATGTCATCCAATGAGCATATTTAGTACTTATTTCTTAAAACCTTACGATAAAATAAACATAAATGCTCATCTTTTAACAAAGAATATCAAAATATGTATCATCTCCTGTTATATGGATAAAGAGTGATCATGAGGCTTCCATAAGCTAAATTTTCGGATCCTTAGTGTTTCAATAAGTCCCAGAGATCATCAAAAAAGAATTCTCCCTATAAATCCGAGGATCGGCAAAAAGATTAAGGTAAATGCATTATGAATGGAATCTAATTGGTAGGCTGAAGGATTGGCATTCAGATACTCTCACACTACAAGTCAGACACCATAATTTATGCGCTGTCTGTGTGAAACGAATAGGACCACGCAATCATTAGGAAGATGACAAAAGCTATAGTGCTCTAATTTGACATTGAGAAATAAAAACAGATAATCCAACTAGCAAATCACAACAGCATTAAATATTCGTGATTTGCGGAGTAAGCTTAGACTTACATCGGAGTCACTTCTTAATTTTGTGATTTCACTCCCTTAATTTAATTTTATCTACGACGAAAATTTCTCGAATAGACGGATTTATTTCAAGGTCAACTATACTCAACTAGAATCTGTTCGATCACAAGTCGATTAAAAATTTGACGTTAACTGTTATGGTTTTGGATAGGATCTAGTGTGGTGGAGAGGCCAGAATTATGCCACTTTAATTTCTTTTTAATTTAATTTTCTGAACATAGTTAACTTCTAAATTTTGGGTTTCAAGATTTATCTTCAATGATTGATGTGTATCATGGCAGATGTGAGAATCTGAATTAATCAAAGCTAGAAGTTTGCCACAAAGCTGTCACGCAAGCTTTGAGCCGCCGATATCTACATGAAATGACTTATCTCAAGAGGTCTTGATCATCTAGGTCATAGTTGATTCAACTTACGACGCTGAGACAACGAAGGCAATGATATGGTTGATCGAATAGGATGCACTATAGACAGCATTTTTTTGGTTTATGCTCCATTCTTTTGCTTCTCAACCTGTACTTACCCTCTTTAACATCTTCTGTTATTAACTGCTTCCTAATAGAATGAGTCTATTTTCAAAATTGTGACTCTTTCTTGTGAGGTCAAAAGCCATTTTGTTCGTGAAACTGCAAAAAAACTCATCCAATTACGTGATGTAAGTTTGTGTCATCCACCAAATGTAAGGTTCCGTAGCTTGTGAGTGATAGTATTCATAAATTTTAACTTTATTAATCGTTGCTAACATGAAATAAGCGAATTAACTATCTATCGCAAGGCTCTTTCATCAGGATTCACAGGGAACCATTTAACTTAATGCATAGTATTAGATAATGAATGTTACATCCAGCAAAAAGAATGATGGTTGTCCAGTAACTTTAATTCCAATCATCTGCTTCCTTTGTAGAGTCATGATTATGGTGGAACGAACAGTTCTAAGTGAAAAGCGTCATGTAGAATGATTAGGGTGAGTCCGATGTCGCTAGGTTATAGTTACCATTCGCTTCGCATTCGCGCGGGATTAAAAACCGTCCACTATTTCATGATTGGCTCGTCTCTAGGGAGCCTATAGCAAGTTTTTATTTTTTTTTTTTTAAATCCTATAGGAAGTTAGTAGATAGGTTTTAGTGCGAAACGCACGGGCCCTCGCTCAACAATCAAATTTTTGTCGAACCAGCATACTACTTTATTCATTATCAACAATACTTCTACCAGCCAATGCAATTAATGTACAAATTAATCTTTGATTAAAAATTAATTCACATCTGAGAAGATTATCCTCAATCAACGATAATATCCATTCAAAATTTATTCATCGAGTTGAGTTCACTACCCTAACACAAATAATATCGCTAATCCTAATAATAGAATCAAGATTAAATTTTAAAACTATCCTCCACTATTCTGTATCTAACCAAAGAAGGTATTAGTGTATCTCTACCAACGAGACCTCGTGAATTAAATAAAGGCTAGCTGTCTATTAAGAATGTTATGACTTGGGCAAACTCGTCCTCCTAGCCCTTCTTCTGTTGAAAATAAAGCTCGTGCCGCAAATATTGATTTCACCGACAAGAGCTTTTGCAATTGGTTAAAAACCGAAAATGTAATCATTTAGTGGAATGTAATCAAAATAAAAACTGCATCAAATACTGTTTCGAAATTACTTGGAACAACAGGTGGGAAAACCTCAAAAAGAGGACGACCAATAACAACCGAGTGGACAAAACATATTCAATGTTTGTCCGGTGGTACGTCTAAAGCCCGTCCGGAAGGGTCTTCTGAACGTACATTATCTAGGTCTACCAGGCATTAATTTTGGAACAAGTAGCTATCCTGAAGTCATTAGCCAATGACTACAGCCGTCTAAACGACGAAGAGATAAAATCCTTGAGCGATATTGCTGCAGAGATAGCAAGGTTAAAATGATGTTGAAAGTCCAACGAAAATTCTTGGTCTAAAAAACAACGTCGCTGAATCTGTTTCTTGAAAATTTTAGAATCTACAGGGCTTCTTATTTTGTATAGAATTTACGATCTCCAAATATTTCGCTTCATTAATCGCACTCTCACAACTTTCTTCAGTTAATATTTACTTGTGGTGAAAAAAACTCCAGAAAAATAAAAATGGCCTTGAGAAAAACGACTGATCGCTTCCCTCAAGGCCACTTTTATATCTCTGAAATATAGATATTAATTTAATTTGGCAAGTATCTTAGCCGCGGCGCGACGGTTAAATGGTATGTGTGTTGATAGTGGATGGCCGTTGTGTAAAAGACAAAAAGCTGCCACCTGAGATCTCGCGAGTTTTTGTTGAAAAGAGTCTAATAATTTTGCTCCTAAGCCCACAGCATAGTTTTAATGGAACTGCAGATTTTTATCATGGCTAGATTTCGGTTAAAAAGCCAATCACGAAACAGTGGACGGTATTAAGTCACACGCTTCGCATTCCCCCTCATACCTAGTCACATGCCACTTTGCCCACTTTTTCAGCTTTCACATGCATTTTCCATGTCTCTGCTCAACTTGGACTTGTCTAGCTCCTATGACGTCATTTGATATCCCCTTCTCTATCAAGGAAACACATGCAACTTCACCATTCCATAATATTTGTGCTTCTTCCCTCCGAAAACCCTTTCTCTCCAGATTGACTTCATTTCATTTCATAGCATCATCAATTTCATTTTCAAATTTGTCACTGAACGAAGCAGTCATTCCGATCTTGATTAATAGCACCTTATTGCTTTGGGTGGATGCACGATTGAAGTATATTCCAGTACGTTACAGTTAAATTTTTCATCGTGGTAGATGGTATTGACAAAGTAAAGCAAGAAATCACAGTTAAAATACATGCCTCATTCCGAAAAAGGCAGTAAAATGGCACCCCAAATTAACGGTGAAGCCAGACAGACTTCAGAATTCTTATCCGTTCGTATTCTTTGTCACCATAGAAGCCGTTTAGAAATTAATTTATTTATCCGCTAGCATCTCAAGTCTTATCCTGTCATATCTGACAGCATCACAACAATAACGTCGAATCGATACGGTGCCAAATCACTTTCCCTTACCACTAGCTCCTATGAAAAAATATCTAAGCCATTACTGCCATATCTCCGCACACCGATAGCATACATAAGCCCGTATGCTGCCAAAGCCGATTCATTTGGTAAAAGTACATTATCTTCATTTGACTCAAGATTTCCAGCTGTGAAAAAACCTACTGGACAGTTAATCGAAGATGGTAAAGCCGTGGTCTTCTTTCCTTTACGAAAAGGATTCGAGGGAAAGGACTACTTAAAGAATATTTTTGGCACAGAGAAAAAAAAGATTGGCGGAGATGGCCTCATTAACTATGGGAAAGCTGTCATAACTACGGGTCTCATAGTTACTAGCGAGACCTTAAATTGGTTTAATGGGTTTTTGACGGAAAAAACCGATCAAGTCAAGGAATTGAAGAATCAGAAAATTGTAAATTAAAAGAGTACAGATGATTGACACCATGAGACCTAAAGGGACTCTTCAGATATTGCAAGTACCAAATAATCGCTTTGTCCCTAGCGATCTCGGTTGATGGAGGAAAACCGTTGTGCAAAACAGTGTGTCATTAAATAAAACTCGTATTTTTACTACCTTCTATGACAGATCAATGTAAATGAGCCGTGTATGTATTAAAAGTGCCGACAAAAATATTTGAAATTCTACATTCTCTTGTTACTCGGGAGTAAACATAATCTATCTTCTTCATATTATCTTCAAGATTACACTGCGGATTTCGCTCTTAACCCACACACTTATCTCGTAACGCCAACCATAAATTGTTTAAGGACCTGATTAACTTAGTTAAACAGGATAGCGACACGGCATGACAACAAGGTGGCGTATTTGAAAACGGCTATGTACATTCCAGCCACTACAGTAACGCTCAACAAGAAGAGGATAAGGCGAGAATTTGTTGCTTTGCGTCTCAAGTCTTAATTTGAATACACCTCATGCGGTGTCTCTTGTTAATATCTAAAGAAACTTCGATATATATTTGATGACTTCTCAGCGCCTTTGAGCATCAAATTCTATTCTATATCTACTTGTAGTGGCGCCAGGAAACTTTTCCTCCCAGAAGTAAGGTGCCGAGCAGTATGATCGGGTTGGTCACTTAGTGCTCGTACAATATAATTGCCGAGAAATGTGTACGGTAAAACTTGTCTGAAATTATACTATACCAATAGGGTAGTTTGACATAGTGGGGCTAGACCTCCTTTCAGGGGTGTCCCCTACTAGATTTCTATCTGAGCAAGGGTTATAATACTATACCCTCTCGTTGACAAGAGAAAACTGTAAAGGGTCGCGGGGTTATACTCAGCCCGCATAAAGCGGCTGACTTTACAGTAGTCCAGCCATAAG